>APFE031552121.1:408-123210 GCA_000404065.3 Pinus taeda | reverse complement strand
GAGTAGTAGTGGTAGTAGGAGTATAGGATGGAGGTGTAGAAGAGCTGCTTGGAGAAGGGGATGATGAACCAGGGGAACTTGGGGTTGACCTAAATAGAACTTTGACAGGGGTCAGAACACCACTTGGCTAAACTGTTTCAGGACTCGAAGCAATTGGCTCTTCTTGTTGCTTTTGTTTTCTAATGATCTTAGGGATTAAATTCGGATTTTGAAAACCAGCTGGGTGATTAGGATCAGGGTTTGATCTTGTATGATGCGTTTTCTTTTTAGGAGCCAGCTTCTAACTTGTTTTTTGGGAAATTTTTTCTAAAAACATAGGTCGACCGAGACTTTTAAAGGTCGGTTTCTTCCTCTATGGAACTTCGAACTGGTTTTGTGAGATTATCTGAGGAGTTCCCCAGCGGAGTCGCCATTATGTTATCACTTAGGTTGTCCCTAAGCTCCTGAAGGGATACGACCGAGGTAACCACAAACCAATCTTTGGATTGCAGGTTCTAGCCCACCTGCAATCAGAGAGGGCTCTCTCTTAATGATTTAACTTTGTTGATGATGATTTTAAGCTAGTTGTTGGGTTCAGGGGTTTTGATTTTTTTTTTGGATGGAAGATGCATGTATTGAAGATAATTCCAAACAGAGAGGCAAGGTAAAGTGTGATAAGTTTCAAACCATTGGGAATGGAGTCATGGATTAAGGCTTGCAGTTTCGTTTTCTTGGTCACAAGAGGACTACGGAGTGGGATAGCCACACATGAGACAATTATCAATTTGCTAAGAGGATGGAATGATGGTCATGGATGAAAGGAAATTAGGAATCTTTCATCAAAACTAACAGGGAGGAGAAGTGAATGAATGGTTGTCTAGGAGCAGTTAAGAATTCCTAAATTATCATTCATAAGTGAAAGAAACAACGTAAACAAGATCATTTAAGTATGCATGTTCATAACTATTCCTGATGGAAACATGAAAAATTGCAGAAATTGAGCCTAAGGTGCAGCTAAGCAAATCCTAAACTATTCTTCTTTTCTGCAATTTAGATGGCGGATTGATGATAAAACAAACATGAAAAACTAACAGAGTTAAGAAACACTTATTGAACCATGTAGCAGCACAGGAATTCCACAGTCACTCCTCGGCCAATTAAACACAGTAGACAGTTTCAGAATCCATGCTTTCAGCAGTCTTTGATTATGGAAAGTATCACATTTACAGTGCGAGTCTCTGCTCAAGGAAATATCAAGAAAACTAACCAACCAACCAATGACTACTCCATTTTTCAGGGTGGTATATATAAGCAAAATATCTAAAGTTATTTATTACAACCGACCTAAACATGTCTGCAAGAAAAAGCTTTTTTAAAAATCTAATTGTTGCTGGAATTAAATGCAAGTAAGTCCTTTGGGCTGCTCCAGAGGCAGCTGGATCAAGTTGAGTTGATGGGGTGCCCTGTGTGACTTGGTGCAGTGTTTCTGTCATAATTGTGCATTGAGTTCTGGTCCACTGATCTCTTGTGAGTTTAATGTGCAGTCATTTGTGCTGGTGAGCTTTCAATGCGTCCTTAACTGCTTCTTGACTTTCAGAGCCTCTCTTTTAATGTTGGATTTGCCTCGAGCCCTGAGAAAATCTCCTCTAATACACTTTGCCTCTACATTGATGTTCTCCTTCGCTTCCTGATATTCTTTGACAGGCTTTTTATCTGCATATTTGATCTGATACTCTTTAATCTCTGTTCCTAGTCTCTCTCTATCTTCAAATACGCTTAAATTGGAAAAATTGCAGAAATTGAGCCTAAGGTGCAGCTAAGCAAATCCTAAACTATTCTTCTTTTCTGCAATTTAGATGGCAGATTGATGATAAAACAAACATGAAAAACTAACAGAGTTGAAACACTTATTGAACCATGTAGCAGCACAGGAATTCCACAGTCACTCCTCGGCCAATTAAACACAGTAGACAGTTTCAGAATCCATGCTTTCAGCAGTCTTTGATTATGGAAAGTATCACATTTACAGTGCGAGTCTCTGCTCAAGGAAATATCAAGCAAACTAACCAACCAACCAATGCCTACTCCATTTTCCAGGGTGGTATATATAAGCAAAATATCTAAAGTTATTTATTACAACCGACCTAAACAGGTCTGCAAGAAAAAGCTTTTTTAAAAATCTAATTGTTGCTGGAATTAAATGCAAGTAAGTCCTTTGGGCTGCGCCAGAGGCAGCTGGATCAAGTTGAGTTGATGGGGTGCCCTGTGTGACTTGGTGCAGTGTTTCTATCATAATTGTGCATTGAGTTCTGGTCCACTGATCTCTTGTGAGTTTAATGTGCAGTCATTTGTGCTGGTGAGCTTTCAATGCGTCCTTAACTGCTTCTTGACTTTCAGAGCCTCTCTTTTAATGTTGGATTTGCCTCGAGCCCTGAGAAAATCTCCTCTAATACACTTTTCCGCTACATTGATGTTCTCCGCCGCTTCGTGATATTCTTTGACAGGATTTTTATCTGCATATTTGATCTAATACTCTTTAATCTCTGTTCCTGGTCTCTCTCTGTCTTCAAATACACTTAAATTGGAAAGGCTGAGGAATCAAAATATTCCTTAAATATTCTCCAATATGGCTCATTTCCCGTAGCGATGCGCTAATCGCGCATCGAAAACTGCCTCTGTTTTTCATTCTGGAGCTCCGAAGCTTGACTTTCGCGCTTGTGCAATTTTTTCGTTTTTTGGATGCTAACGTTAGCATGACGTCAGTGGTACGGTGGATGACGTCAGCATGATGTCAGCAGTGGGACCATCTGGTACGGATGTGACATCAGCATGCTGATGTCAGCAAGGTGATGTGGCAGTACGGTGGGGTGATGTGGTAGGGTGACGTGGGTCGGGCGCAGGCAGTGTGAGGTGATGTGGAGGTGACGTGGCAGGGTGACGCGGCACGACTGTTACGTGAGGGGAGGGTGGTTTTTGCCTGTGCATCTTACCGCCTTTGATACGGAGGTGGTTTCTGTTAGGGACGACCCGATGCAATGGCAGGCCACCAGCTGTCCCAGTGTACGACGGTAAAACCGTCAGACATCGGATGGTAACGTACCATTACAATAGGGCGCCCGATATGAACAAGGTCCGTCGATCTGGGGGAGGCGAAGGTGTGCGGGATTTAATAAAAGAATGTGCGCGTTAAAGTTTAATTTTTCCATGGCGCGGGTGGGTTTTGGACTTTAGGAAACAGGTTAATGGGTTTCGGCGCTTGGTGATTTATTAAACAAACATTAATAAATTCCAAAGAACAATGCGTAGGGGGGGGGGAGGGGTTTCATTTGGAGAGGGGTTCTTTGTGTTTTGGAAGGAGTCCAAACGCCTGGGAATGGAAATTCATGCAAAAAGAGGGTTCTTACTAAAGTCCAGGTGACTTAGTAATTCCCAGAGAAATACTTATGGTTATATTTCAACCAGGGGGAGGGGATATTTACATAAGGGGATTATTTACATAGTTTTAGTAGGGAGATGGGGAAAATATAGGGAGTTAAATAATAATGTCAGTAGTTAATATGGAAATGACAAGAAAGCGCTAAGTTTCAGAGAACTTAGGCTTCAAAGGGGAGATAGAACTTTATAGAGAAAATATGGACCCTCCTTGGGTGAAGGAGATCTTCACCAAGGCTAATGACATGGAAAATGGTGAAACTAAGAGATATCAAGCAGATCTTGACCTCTTTTTGGGGAAATTATTCAATGATTTGGGGAAGAGGAAGAAAGGGAAGTTAGTTATGCCTGATTTGAGCTCCTCCACATAAAACTGCCTGATAACTGTGACCTGAGTAGAGATGATACTTTAAAAACATAGAATTGATCAGAAATCCAGATTCTGCAACCTCAAAACTACTTACCCAGCCTACTTACCTAACATTTTTTCTTCTTTTGGTTTGGGTGTGTTAACACTCAGGTTGTTCCCTGCTTCCTAAAGAGAATACGGCCAAGGTAACCACTGAAGAATCTTTTAGCTACAGGTCCAAGCCTACCTGCAACCAAAGAGGGCTCTCTCTTTATAATTTAGCTTTGTTGATGAATGTTTTTAGGCTAGTTAATGGTGTGCTGTTTTGTTTGATTTTGGTGGGTTGGTGAATCCAGACAGAGCTGAAATATAGATCATGGTACAGTTTGGTCCATTTGGAAATGGAGTTGAGGTGTTTTGCTGCTGAAGTATGTTTATGGAGGCAGAGTGTTGCTGCAGAGCCAGATAGGCATATGTGAAGCAATTTACCAAATTTTTTGATGTAGTTATGGGATTAGCGAGTGAAAGGAAGTTAAGAATCTTTCACTATGCTAACAAAGGAAAAAATGAAAGTATTGCTTAAGAGTAGTTAAGAATTCTTAAACAATATTCACCATGATAGAATTAGTTTAGACATGAGCAATCAAGAATTCATATCCATGGTTAATCCAAAAGAAAACATATTTAGAAATAGAGATTGAGCATAGGGTGTTCAAAACAAATCCTAGGCTATTCTTTTTCTCTATTTACTATGATCATGAAAACATAAGAATTTACGGAATACACAGAAAACACATACACAGTTCAGAGAAACTTATTGCTCCAGCAAATGACACAGGAATTCTGCAATATAACAGAGCTATTCATTTCCATCTTTAGATAGCATAGGAACCAGAAATCTCCACCAGCAATTTGTATTATCAAAATGTCTCAAATATACAATAGAGCTCTTCAGAAAGAATTTCATTACAGCCGACCCTCAATACGTTCTCTGAGGGGATATATATACAAAATAGGATACAAAATATCTCAATAGAAAGTTATTGTGCAATAAATTGCACCACCAACTCTCTTACAAAAAGTAAATGAAAAACATAACTACAACATTTAATGCTGAGATGGCAGCTATCTTTTTGTGAGACAGCTTTTGACTTTCTAGCTCAGGAAAGTGGGCTGTAGCTGGGCCTTTAACTCTGTGTTAATTGAGCCTGCTGTCTGGGTGCATTGGTGAGTCACTTGTACGGATGCTCCCTGTGATACCTGTGTGCTGATATGTCTGCTGACCTGCACCGTGACCAAGACTTGATTTTTTTTTAAAAGGAATAATATAGTGGTATTATCTGGGCAGAATTTCCATCATTGCCTGCCACCAATCAGCTGGAGGTAGCTGATGCCTCCTTATTTTCACCAGTGTTTCATCTGCCTCTGTATATTTGTAGAAGTTTGGAGGAAACTCAAACAGATGATTTATCTCATGTTCAATAAAAAGCAGATTTTCTAATTTATCATACAGAGACTGCCCAGAGGGAGGCCCTGCTTCTTATGTGGAGCTGCTGGATGCTGTTATTTGATTTTCAACATAATTATTGATCCTTGTCATATACTGATTATATGATAGCAGTTGTCTTGTGCCAGTCACTAGGCTTGGCAGTCCTTTATCCTGTAATATTGTCATTTTTGCTCTGAAATCATCAATCTCTGCTTTCATTTCCTGACATTTTCCCTCCAGTGTTTGAGTGAAGTTCCTCAAGGTCAGCACCTTCTTAGCTGTCAGGATTGTATCTGTTCTACTGCTTATCTCTAGAGCTGCCAACTCCTCCCTAGTGTCGTTATCGAGGAAGTGTATCATTTTATTGGCTTGCTCAGGCATGATTCCTAGTGTTGTTCTGGCCCTTTGTATCTCCACATGAGCCATGCCTATTAGCTCAACCTACTCATAGATTGCCTGGATTGACCTCCATTGGTCCTGTATTGATTGGCCAATTTTGGCCCAAATTATCTTCTTTATTTCTGCTAGGGTTTTACCTAGGAGAAATTCATTTTCCAGAGTTTTTACTTTGGCCTCTAAGGCCTTTATTTCTCTTTGTTTCTCTGTTATTGTCATCTTGGATTTATCATAGCTGGTCTCCAGCTTGACCAGTCTATCCTTGGCTTCATTTATTTCAGTTACTTGAGTCTCAAGCTCTTTGACAGCTTTCATCAAGTCCTCCATGCTCATGTTGGATTCTGCTGTTGTTGTTGCTCCTGTTGCTGATGTAGCTGTGGTAGGTGCTGGAATAGTAGGAGGGGCTGCTATTGCTTGTGTAGGAGGGATAGGACCAAGAGTTGTTGATGTTTGAGGGGGCTAGGATGCTAACTCCCCTTGCTTGTCCTCCAATGCCTTCTCTAATTCTGCTTCCATTTGCAATATTCTTTGATTCATTACCAGAAGCAGCTCCATGGCATCATCTACTTGCTTTTCTTGGGCAAGTTCTGCTATTTGAGGGTGAATGGTAGGAGGCAACTTTGCCTGCTTTCTTAGTGCAGCAATATCATCCTCTTTTTTCTTCATAAGGGCCCTAACACCCTTTGGATCCTTTGGGTCATGTCCCATTATGTCTTCCAAAGTCTTTATTCTATTGTCCTTTGCAGAGGAAGACAGCCTTTCCAAATCAAGCTGTGTATTTGTGTTCTTCAGGGCTTCTTTTAGCTAATGGGCCAGCATGGCCCTGTCTGCAAGTGTTGCATACACCATTTCCCCAGTCTGTTTGTGCAACTCAATTTGATCCATGGGGTGTATGTCTTTAGAAAATACCTCCAAATTTGTTCTATAGTAATCTACAGAGGTTTTGGGATGTGGGACTTTAGGCTTTAAATGAGTAAAAAACATTTTTTCCTCTTTAAGATCATAGGAAGCCATCAATCTTTGTTTTTTGGCTGGAGTTGTCTTCAAGAATTGATCATAGAGCTGCACTCTCAACAATTCATTTTGTGCCTTGATCTCTATGAAGCCTTCTTTGATTGCAGCTGGTTTCTTGCCCTGTTTTCTTGAGGAGGATACCTCTGTGGTGTGTTGTATCGCCTGTTCTAGTTGAAATGAGCTAGTGGTAGTCTGCTGGCTTGATTCCCTTTCTCTGCTGTGGCTTTCTGCCCTTTCCTCACTGATATCTCCCTCCTCTGTTTCAGGGTCAATCCTTGGCCTCTTGGCTTCTGGTTGATGTGTTGACGCTGTTGGAGGTGTGACCTCCTCTCTATCTCTCTTTTTTCCTCTCTCTTCATTGAGAGGAGTTTGCAGAACTGGGATTTGGGGTGGTCCAGTTTGCTGTGAAGGGGCTTGCCCTTGAGTCTGATCCTTTGAGGTGCTGGGCTTCCCTGTCTCTGTCTGTTGTTGCTCCTCCATTATTTCTTTCCCCTTTATTGTAGTTGTTGTTGTAGGAGCTTGCTGGGTGTCCTGTGCAGCTGGAGCAGTAGAAGTGCCTTCTCCTACTTGGACTGGTTATTTGAACAAGACCTATTGACAAGAATCCAAGTCAAGATTTTTTTCCAAGTCTTTCACAGTCTGCTCCATTTTTTCTTCCTGATTCATTTCTTCTACTATTGATTCAGGTACCCATTCATCTTGGTTGGCAAAGTGTTGTATTTGTGGGTATGGGCAATGCTTATAGGCTAGCAGCCTATACTTGACCCTCCTAGCACTGATGAAACCTTCAAGGTCATAAGGGACCCACCAGAAGCTTCTTTTGAGTTTGAGCTTGTTCCCCCAGTATTTGATCAGCTTCTTTCCAACCATCTTTCTTATTCATGACAAATGGGCCTAAGTGGTCTCTGAACTTTAGGTTGGCTTTCTTCTTGGCACTGTGGAAGTGTGTAAGATCAGAGTTTATGAGTTGTCTATAGTATTCCAGGGCAAACAACCTCATAGGCACATATTTTGGGAGCCTGTAGGGACAGAGCTCACAACCATAGATTTTGATAACTGTGTGATTTTGGTACAAGTACCAATCACCTATTTTGTAACTCCTAGACAGCTGTAAGATTTTCTGCATGTCTTTGGACAATCTGGCAGGAGGAGTCCTCTTTAAGAGGCATGTTACTGGATATGCAAATTGGTCGATAAATTCACAGTATGAATAGGGGGAATTATGGACTTGGTGGAAGACTGAAAACCAGAAGATAACAGACCTCCTCTCACCCTGTGAGTCTAGCTTCTTGATTGGGCACTGGAAGCAATCTATTTGATAATACATGAACAGGTGATAGATGTATGATGAATACTTAAATATTGCCTCCCTATTCAACCTTGACAATTGGTCATGTATCTTGTTGGCAATATACTTGGCATAATTGTACTTCATAGCAGGGGGCTTCTCAAGGCTATATGCAGACTGCATGATCAACATAGTTTCATCAACATGCTCATTTGTGGTGAACCCCAGAACAGAGGTTAACATATCCACCAGCAGCTTGCCTACCTCATTGAAATTTTCATATGAAAAAGGAGGTGGCTCAGAAGGTTGCCAGTCTCCCTTCATGAATTTCTTGGCTACTGCAGCAATGTCTGTGCTAGAGAGCTTGGAGCCCTCATCCAACAAGTACTTAATGGAGAATGGGTATAGCAGCTGGGTTTGCTTGTAGTTCAACATTTGATTGATGGAATCTGGTGTTATGTAGAAGAGGATGCTCCCAGATGGAGACTTCACAGCTCTGAGCTTCTAGTCATAGTTTTCTGCACAGAGGTGAATGACTTCAGCGAAAACATTCACAGATGGCAGGAAGTAGGTGGGCAGATTGGATTCCCAAATGCCATACAAGTCACTGTTGTCCAAGTGACTGTTCCTTAGCTGGTAGAAGGTCTGTAAGTGATTCCTCTCTGCCACAAAGTCTGTAATGAGGAAATCACTGTCTACCAGTGGCATTGCTTCCAGTTCTTTACTAGGTGGATTCATAGGAGCTACATCCAGTGCAGATGGAGTGGCCATGTCTGGTTTTAACTGGATGTTTTACTTGATTTTCAGGTTTAGTACAAAGGCTGAGGAATGCTTGCTAAATTTTGCTTGGCAGTGAGCAGCTTGACAGTGTAAGGAGACTCTTACAGGTTTAATGAACTGTGGGGCACTCTGTTTTGAAGAACCAGAGTGTGTTTGAGCTAATTAGCTGGTTGTTTCAAGGGAATTTGTTATAACAGGAGTGAGGGAACTGCTGTATTCGTTTTTAGCTAGTAGCTCAGCTTCTCCAATTGTTTTTATGGTGAATTTGCAGAGGGGCACGGGTTTCTGCCAGAGTTTTGTCGCGCAGGGGTTTAACTAGGTTCTTAAGTAATTTCAATGGACAATTTCGTAGTGAGGAACTTTAGCAGAGTTCTTTTGGAGGAAATTAGGAGAACAAAGGAGAAATGGGGGGTAAAGAGGGTCACCTGTGGCAAATACCTGGTTTTTATGGCGTAGGAGGTGTCGAACTTGACAAATTGCAGGTACTTGGGTCGACGATGAGGGTGGCAGCAACTTTGGCAGGTGAAATTTGGATTTCGGCCGTTGAACGTCATTTTCGCATGCAAGGGAGCTCCGGAAACAACGAATAAGAATGAAGAATAACGGCTAATTCGCGTTTTTTTATGCATTTTTTTCCCTTTGGCGCCTTTTTGGTGATGACGTCATGCTGAAGTCATTATGCGCCCAGGTACAGCAGGGTGATGTGGCAGCTGACGTGGGTGCCCAGGTGGCAGTGACACGGTGGCAGGGTGGACAGGCAGACAGGCAACGTGGAGGTGACGTGTAGGCACGGTGGTAGAATAGGCGGGGTGACGTCACACTGACGGCGGTGTGAAGTCAGTGCGGAGGACGGGGCGATAAGTGGTTTCCCCGGAGGGCCTAATGGTGGTAAGTGGTTTCAAGGGGGGGGCTCTGAACACCGCGGAAGGCCGACGTGTGGTAGGGGTATGGCGTAATACCGCCAATCCCCCAGACGCAAAAGGTCAGGCACCTTTGATATGAAAATGACCGCCCACCTTTGGATGGGCGGGGTCGGTGATCGGGCGGTGGACGGTGAACCCGATGTGACGGCCATTAACGAAGGGGAACCCGCGCAATATTTTAATATTTTTGAATAAATTGGGCGCAGGGGTGGGTAAAAAACATTAGGTTTCGGGTTTATGGGTTAGGTGCCCACTTTATAAATGTTTTAATTAAAAAACTTTATAATAAAATGTGTTTTGGGCAGAAAAAAGGGGTACAGGGGTTAATGAGGGCGGGGTTTCGGATTTTTTGACCTTTGACCATAGTGTTTTGACCAAAATCATAGTTTTTAGGGTGAAAGGGGGGCTAATACTAACCCCTGATAGGTTAATATTTCCCAAGGAAGGGTTATATGGCTATAGTGCTAGGGGGAGGGTATTTATACATATGTTTTGGGAGATTTTTCATAGATTCTAATAGAATTAAGGAAGGGGGGGAGTTAGGGAGCTAAATAGTACATTAGTGGTTAATATGACTTTGTGGGGTGAGTGAAGGGGTATGGCTAAGTTTTAAAAGGTAAAACTTAGGAATTGAAGATAAATGAAATGATAAGAAAGATTTTTTTACGCAAAAAATGTGGCTTCTTTTCTTGATTAAACTTCATGGTTTGACCCAGTAGCTTGTCATGAACTGAAGTGGAACTGGACACTTGAGCAGCTCTCAAGGTCCTTGGGGGTGTTAGTGAATGATGTTTGGGGAAAATAGGGGAAATTAGACATGCTTTCAATGTTTTTGTCCTCCACCCTCTACTTTTGATGCCAATACCCTGAATGGCATGAGTCTTTGTACTTAATAAGCCAATTGGTGATGGCCCTCCATTCCTGCAACCTTGCACTGCTTACAGATCCTAGTAATCCTAACATTTTTTTCTTCATTTGAAGTGGGTGCGTTTGAATTAGGAGACCCTGATTGTCCTCTTTTTCTTTTGACTGCCCTCCTATCTAAAATGTACCCTTATTTCTTCCAAGGACCCAGATTAAGCAGTTGGGCACCTTCATTTCTCTACCTAGCTAGTCATCTGCCAAGCTTGAGCTGTTTGGACAGGAAACATTCTATATTCTGCAACAAGCAATTTAAACATGGCATGGTCCAGTTTAGACTATTGGGCCACCCATCAAGTATGATTAGTTGTAGTATTTGCAGAGTATGATACTGCCCAAAAGATAGTAGTGGCATTTTGACTGGCCACTCTCTTGGTCTTTAGTTTTGGGTTCATTTTCACTTTTCTCTTTGACCCTTTCATTTTCTTGCCTTTTGATTTTTCTTTTAAGGCATACCCTCTTTTCATTTTTTAATTTTCATAGCATGTACACAAAATATGGAACCTTTGCAGCCTGCAATGATGAACATATTTAGCCCTTCCACTGTCAATCATGAAATATGAAACCTATTGATATAGGAACCTAACAGTGGCTCCACTTGGGGATGGATTTTCCTGAAGGAAAGCCAAGAACAACAGGTCAGATGGCCTTATTTTCCTCTTCTTACTGTAGTGAATTTGCTCTAGTTTTGACACCTTTGATCTGAAACCAGTGAGCTGGTATGCAGTGTCTCATGACCTCATTTGTGCAAGGATTAACATTTCATGTTTTGCTAACATGTATTACTGCCTATCATTGGTTTTCTGCTCTGTAGACCTTGCTCAATTCTGGTCATGGAGCTTTTCAAGTATCTATGTCATTTTTGATATGGTTTTGTTGATCATTCTTCAAAATCCGTTGTAGTTGCTATTCTATCTATCTGCTGTAAAAAGGAAAAAATGCTTGAAAATATAGATATTTATGTACAATATGTGGCTATCCTATGCTCATGGATCATAGTAGTGTTCGAGCATTCTCCCATTCACTGGGCCTTCATCATTGTTTGACTCATCTAGACTCTTGAGAAAAAAGGTATTGTTGCCTTGCATAGCTTGAATTACAAATGGCCCTTTCCACAGGAAGTCAAATTTGCCATGCTTTCCTTTGTCTTCCCTCCTAGAGTCCCATTTCAATACTTTGTTCCCTATGAAAAAGTCCTCAGCTTTTGTTCTTTTGTCAAACACCTTTTTAAGCTTCTCTTGTAGAACTTGGGTTCTATGATACACTTCTTCCCTTGTTTGTTGTAAGTGAATTGTTTGATTGATCCTTCTCTGGATATCATTGGGTTTAGCCTGTATTTCCTGCAATAATTTGATCACAGGGATCCCAAGAGATGATGGGAACATAGCTTCTAGGCCATATACCAACTCATATGGGCTAGTAACAATAGATCTTTTAGTGGTCAACCTATCTGCCCATAGTGCATTTACCAGCTTCTTATGCCAATTCTTTTTGTTCTCCTCCAAGACCTTTTTGATGATGTTAATTAGGCTTTTATTGGAGGACTCAGCTAGGCCATTTCCTTGAGGGTAATAGGTTGTTGAATGACCTAGGGTGATATGATATTTGTGACAGAAGCTGATCATTCTCTTGGATTTAAAGGCAGCTGCATTATCTGTTATGATTTTCTCTAGGCAGCCAAATCTAGACAAGATATTGGTTTCTAGGAATTGTATGATAATTGAATCATTTGCTTGTCTGCAAGGTATGGCCTCTATCCATTTGGTGAAGTAATCGGTAGCTGTCAGAATCCATCTATGCTGGCCTGAGGATGAAGGGTGAATTTCCCCAATGAAGTCTAAGCCCCATTGTTGAAATGGTTTTTCAGTTGAAATGGGCTTGAGGGGCAAGGGAAGTAACTTTTTCTTCCCTTCAAAGATCTGGCATTTATGACATGATATTACAAACTTTTTTGAATCAGTAAACAGGGAAGGCCAATAAAATCCAGCCCTCAGGATTTTATCAGTTGTGGATTTCCAATATAAGTGCCCTCCACAGTCTCCTCCATGAAATTCTCTAAGGACCTTATCAGCTTCATCTGAAGTTAGGCAGTTAAGCATGACACCTTCATGATTTTTCCAAAATAAAACATTGTCTATGATACAAAATTTTGCAGCTTTCAATTTTAGAAATCTGTTCTTGGTTCTGGATAACCCTGGAGGAGCTTACAGGTTTAATAATACAAAACATATGTCAGCATACCAAGGTGACTATAAAAAGGCTTGATTGATCTGTGGAGTCACCATCTCCTGTTCGTTATCCAGTTCATTGATGTCAAGGGCTTGAAAGTTAGTTTCAGTCATTAGTTTAGCTAGCCCTTGTCCTTTTATAAGTTTTGTTGGTTTGATTTCTATATCATATTCCAGAATGTTGGCAATCCATTTGCCCCTCTTGCCTTCCATTCCCTCTTGAGTTAAAATGTCCTTGACTATTGCATTGGGCACATATGCAACTATATGAGAGTATAAGATGTAAAATCTGAAATCCTTTATGGCTTTTACCAAGGCATATGCTTTCTTTTCCATGATTTTGTACTTGAGTGGGGCATCCCTAAGGGCTCTACTGAAAAAGGCAATATGTTTTTCACATCGCAAGTCATCCTTTTGCAGTAAGACAGAAACAATTGTTTTTTCAGAGGCAAAGGAGAAGATTATAAAATCTCTATCAAGACTAGGGCTTGTAAGCACAGGTGTTTTTGTCAAAGCTATCTTGATTTCTTCAAAAGCTTGTTTGGCCCCAATTGTCCATTTGACCTTGGCATCTTTCTTGAGCATGTTGTTCAATAATCTTATGAGCTCAGCCAAGTTAGGAATAAATCTTCTTAGGAAATTAATCTTTCCTAAAAAGGCTTGTAATTCTTTGATGTTTCTTGGATGGGGGACTTGCAGTGTAGCTTGAATCCTATCAGGGTCAATTCTTATGCCATCTTTTGAAATTATATGACCAAGGAGTTTGCCTTCTTCCAGGCCAAATAGTGATTTCTTTGGGTTTAAATAAATGCCATACTTTCTACAAATTAAGAACACTTGTCTACGGTGTTTTAAATGCTCCTGGTCTGATTTTGAAAAGGTTGTTAGATCATCAAGGTATATGACTAAGAAATCATGGATTTCTTTGGCAAAGGCTATATCCATTGCCCTTTGAAATGTGGCTCCAGCATTCTTGAGTCCAAAAGGCATTTTGACATATTTGAAAGTTCCTGAAGGTGTGGTGAAAGTTTTTTTATCTTGGTCATCTAGGTGAACTAAGATTTGATTGAATCCTGAGAAGCCATCCAATAATGAGATCCTTGAAGCTCCCACTACCGTTTGTAATATGTGATCCATTTTTGGCAAGGGATAGTGGTCTTTGAGAGAGACTTTGTTTAAATTTCTCAGATCCACACAAAGTCTTATCTCCCCAGTTTTCTTCCTTGTAGGTACAAGGTTAGAAATCCATTCAGAAAACCTTATGGGAGCAATAATCCCAGCTTCATACATTCTTTTTACTTCCTTTTCTATTAGGGGAAGAAGCACTGGATTCACTCTTCTTAGTTTTTGTTTAAAGGGTTTTTTGTTTTCTTTCAGGGGTATTGTGTGCTGGATAACTGTAGTATCATAGGATTTAAGGTCATAATAGCTCTAGGCAAACACATCCTGGAACTCTTTGAATAGTTTGATATATTCTGATTTCTTATCAGGAGGTAAGGTTCTATAAATCTTGACCATTTTGGGATTTTCAATGGTCCCAATGTTGCACTCCTCTATTTCTGCATTGATGGGTTGCATCTTTGGCTTCTTAGAGAGATCATTTGAATCAAAAATGTCCTCTAAAGGAGTAAGACCTGTAGGCAAGAAATTATCTTTTAATTGAATTACTTCAGTTTCTTCCTCATTAATTTCATCAAGATCTGTTATTTTTAGCTTTTGTAAATTGGCAGGGTCAAAAGTTGTAGGATGTAATATCATATCTGCTGTTTCAGTTGATATACTTGTGTTTAGTTCATCCTTTTGGTTTTGATCATCCCTAATGCTTGTGTCAATGTTTAAGTTTGAGAATTCCTCCTTCATGGTAAAAAAATTGTTTATCTGAGTATCATTCTCAAATACTTGCCAATTATTTACATTGTCTGGGACAGAAGGCCTGTGTTTAATCTCAGCAGTGAACTGGTGGTTAGCCGCAAAAAGAAGTTTACAGGTGCTTGCAAAGGTTGCCAAACTGTGAGCATGCAAGTTGTGCTTCCTAGGTATTTTGGTGAGCTGATATTCTAGGAAGTTGTTGAGCAAGTCTGTCACTACTAACCTATAAGACCTCAACCTGGGATCATTTGTGATAAAATTTCCCTTTATTTGTTGGATAATTAGGTCTGAATCCCCCAATATGGAGACCTTGGTCACTCCTAGACTCTTAATCAGTTTGAGACCTAGCAAAAGAGCCTCATATTTAGCCATGTTATTTTTACATCTGAAATTAAGCCTATATGCATGACCTAGAGCATGGTCATTTTGGGTATTATGTATCCATACCCTTGCTCCTGCTCCTAGCTTATTTACTGACCCATCAAATTCTAAATACCACAAGGTTTCTTGGTCAATGTTTGTTTCAATGGATTTACAGATTTGTTCTATGGGCAAGTCTAGTTTTGGTGATTCTTCTGACCCATCAGCAGACTCTGTTGTTTTGATGACATCGGTGATCTTTTGATATGGAGTTGTGGATTGTTCATTCATATGCCTAGTTTCCTTCGTTTCTAGGATCTTGTCCTCAGTTTTGGGACATATATCAGCATTGTATAGTATGAAGGAGTCCATGTCTGAATGGATGGAGTAGATTGGGAGGTTTTGGGGCTTGTCCTGACTACTGACCACATATTTCATGAGTGTCTCTTGGTACAGTCTCTTTGGCTGGCCAAAGACTGAAATTGTGGCATATGACATGTCTAGTTGCAAAGATCCTTGGAGTTTGGCACCCCAAGATCTTGATAGGAGCATACCATATTTAGGTGGAATGTTAGCCACTACTACATCCATTAGAATCGTTTTGGATGGATATTGGATTAGGGATACACATAGGTCTTTGATCAGGCCTAAACATCTTACCTGGCTGGAATCAAATGAAAACAAATCTTTATAGGGTCTGGTGATATCTAATCCAAGTTTTTCCATTACTGATTTGGGCATTAGGTTATGAGAGGCCCCTGAGTCAAACATGGCATTTTGTAATACTTTGTCATGAATGTTTAGGCTTACATAGAATGGAGGAGTCCCTCCATCCCCTGATTTGCCATTGACTTCTGAGCCAAAAATCAGCTCTGGCTGGTCATCCAAAATTTTAACTACATCCCTATTTTCTGGTACTTGCAATGATCTATTAATTTGTTGTCTGAAGACCTCATGTTTGGCTAGTTCAGAAAGAGGAATTGCAATTTTCAGTTTGCCAATTTCTGTTTCAAGATTGAAAGGTTTTTCGATCTGAATTTTTACATTGTGAGCAGCAAATTTTTCTTTTTCTGTTGAATTTTGGGTGACCATGTCCTGATCAGGTATACTGTTTTGGGGTATGTTTGGGTTGGCTCTGTTTTCTGAAGGTCTGCCCAAAATTTCTGTTGGAAGAAGTGGTGTAGGTGTAGGTTTTACTGGAGGCTGTATATCAGATACATCTTCCACTGTAACATCTTTGTGGGGTTTTTTATCTGAGGACTCTGTTAAGACAGCTTTATCACCAGATTTCTTGGGCAGTTTGGTGTTTGTTTGTTTGGTATTCTCAGGTACATCTATGGTTCTACTTCTTAACTTGTATTTTTGTGTACTTCATAGACTGCTGTGTCATACCCTTCTCTGAAATCAAATGACTCACCAGATTTTGCTTGGAATTGTTTGTAGTCCTGGGCTTGTTGATCATCTTGTGTTAAGAATACTTGTTCTTCACTGTCCAAACCCATTAAATTGATATGGGGATCTTTTATTTGTTCACTAGTGGTTGAGGCCTCTGCATAATTTTCTTGAAATGGAGGTCTGATGTTCTGATCAGGGCTAGTTCTCCCAGCATTTGGGTTTTGGTTTTTTCTAAAATTTGGATTTCTAGTGGTGTTGCTTGTTTGTCCTTCCCAAGAGGACTTTCTCTCCATGGTCTCAACTCTGTCTCCCAACCTCTCCATACCCTTCATGATTTCATCCAGTTTTTTGTCAAAGGTTGAGGGTTCCTCTTTGAATGTTATTCTTCTCTCATTTTTTTCTTTGGTTCTCTTGGCAATTAGATTTTCCTCCACACTTACAGCTATATTCTGCATATCGGCAAGACTTGGAGGTGCTCTTTCTCTTAATTGATATGCCATGTCCGGGTCAAATCCATCAGGAAATTTTATCAAGGCCAAATCAGGAGGAGGTCTCAAGTTTTGAGGGATAACGTTATATACATTGTTGAACCTAGCACAATAATCTTGAACTGTCTCTTGTGGGCCCCTTTTCAAGTTATCATACTCTGTCAATATGTGTAGAGGGTCTTTCTTCTTTTCTCGTGTGTTTAAAAAACTTAGGTATAAGGCATCAGGATTGACTATAGAGTTTGCAGCTAGAGACCTAAACCAATTCCTTACATCCCCTGTCAAACTTTGCACAAAAAATTTCATTCTTACATCTTCATCATCTATCTCATAGTTCTAAAAATAGTCCTGCATCCTCTTGGTGTGTTGTTGGGCTACATAAGTGCCAGTACCATCAAAGTAAGTGATTTTTCCTTGATAGTCTTGGGGCATTGCCCCTGGATTTGCAGGCAGGACTAAAGGAGAATATCTAGCCATATTTGCAGGGATAAAAGGGGCAGCAAGAAGGAGTGGAACAGCTGGAACAACAGGGATAACAAGAGTAAGGTGTGTTGGGGATGGAGAAGTGGGGAAACTACCTTGGGAAGTGGATGAAGAACTAGGATAAGTGGGGATAGTGTGAGGGTGAATTGATGTTTTGACAGGAGTAGGAATATAGCTCTGTTGATTTGGTTCTGTATCTGAATCTGAGAGCTCCCCTAGCTGCTCTTGCTTCTTTAAGATTTTGGGGATTAGATTGGGGTTTTCAAAGATAGCTGGGGGATTAGGGTTAGGATTGGACCTAGTGTAACGAGATTTCTTCTTTGGAGCCAGCTTCTGAGTTCTCTTTCCTTGGTATCTTATGATAGGATTTAAACAGGAAGCTTATTTCCTTTTACTTGGTAATTTGACATGAGTCCCCAACAGAGTCGCCATTGATGTTATGACTCAGGTTGTTCCCTGCTTCCTAAAGGGAATACGGCCGAGGTAACCACTAACCAATCCTTTAGCTACAGGTCCTAGCCTACCTGCAACCAGAGAGGGCTCTCTCTTTATAATTTAGCTTTGTTGATGAATGTTTTTAGGCTAGTTATGGTGTGCTGTTCTGTTTGAATTTGGTGGGTTGGTGAATCCAGACAGAACTGAAATATAGATCATGGAACAGTTTGGTCCATTGGGCAATGGAGTTGAGGTATTGTGTTGTTGAAGTAGGTTTATGAAGGCAGAGTGTTGCTGCAGAGCCAGATAGGAATTTGTGAAGCAATTTACCAGATTTTTTGATGAAATTATGGAATTAGTGAGTGAAAGGTAGTTAAGAATCTTTCACTATGCTAACAAAGAAAAAATGAAAGTATTGCTTAAGAGCAATTCAGAATTCTTTAAAAAATATTCACCATGACAGAATTAGTTTAGACATGAGCAATCAAGAATTCATATCGATGGCTAATCCAGAAGAAAACATGTTTAGAAATAGAGATTGAGCATAGGGTGTTCAAAACAAATCCTAGGCTATTCTTTTTCTATATTTACTAGGATTATGAAAACATAAGAATTATGGAATACACAGAAAACACATACACAGTTCAGAGAAACTTATTGCTCCAGCAAATGACACAGGAATTCTACAACAAAACAGAGCTATTCATTTCCATCTTCAGATAGTATAGGAACCAAAAATCTCCACCAGCAATTTGTATTATGAAAATGTCTCAAATATACAATAGAGCTCTTCAAAAAGAATTACGCTACAACCGACCCTCAATACGCTATCTGAGGGGATATATATACAAAATAGGGTACAAAATATCTCAATAGAGAGTTATTGTGCAATAAATTGCACCACCAACTCTCTTACAAAAAGTAGATGAAAAACATAACTACAGCATTTAATTCTGAGATGGCAGCTATCTTTCTGTCAGACAACTTTTGACTTTATGACTCAGGAAAGTGGGCTGTAGCTATGCCTTTAACTCTGCCTGAATTGAGCCTGTTGTCTGGGTGCGTGGGTGAGTCACTTGCACGGATGCTCCCTGTGATACCTGTGTGCTGATCTGTCTGCTGACCTGTACCGTGACCGAGACTTGGTTTTTCTCAAAAAGGAATATTCATAGTAGCATTATCTGGGCAAAATTTCCAGCATTGCTTGCCACCAATCAGCTGGAGGTAGCTGATGCCTCCTTATTTTCACCAGTGTTTCATCTGCCTCTGTATATCTGTAGAAGTTTGGAGGCACCTAAAACAGATGATTTATCTCATGTTCAATAAAAAACAGATTTTCTAACTTGTCATACAGAGACTGCCCAGAGGGAGGCCCTGCTTCTTCTGTGGAGCTTCTAGATGCTGTTATTTGATTTTCAACATAATTGTTGATCCTTGTCATATACTGATTATATGACATTAGCTGTCCTGTGCCAGTCACTAGGCTTGGCAGTCCTTTATCCTGTAATACTGTCATTTTTGCCCTGAATTCATCAATCTCTGCTTTCATTTCCTGACATTTTCTCTCCAGAGTTTGAGTGAAGTTCCTTAAGGTCAGCACCTTTTTAGCTATCAGGATGGTGTCTATTCTGTTGTTTATCTCCAAAGCTGCCAGTTCCTCCCTAGTGCAGTTATTGAGGAAATGTATAATTTTAGTGGCCTGCTCGGGCATTATTCCCAGTGTTGTTCTGGCTCTTTGGATTTCCACATGAGCCATGCCTATCAGCTCAACCTGCTCATAGATTGCCTGGATTGACCTCCATTGGTCCTGTATTGATTGGCCAATTTTGGCCCAAATTATTTTCTTTATTTCTGCTAGGGTTTTACCTAGGAGCAATTCATTTTCCAGAGTTTTTACTTTGGCCTCTAAGGCCTTTATTTCTCTTTGTTTCTCTGCTACTGTCATGTTGGATTTATCATAACTGGTCTCCATCTTGGCCAGTCTATCCTTGGCATCAATTATTTCAGTTACCTGAGTCTCAAGCTCTTTAACAGCTTTCATCAAGTCCTCCATGCTCATGCTGGATTCTGCTACTGCTGTTGCTTTTGCTGTTGCTCTTGTTGCTGATGTAGCTATGGTAGGTGTTGGAATAGCAGGAGGGGCTGCTACTGCTTGTGTGGGAGGGGCAGGTCCAAGAGTTGTTGATGTTTGAGGGGGCTGGGAGGCTGACTCCCCTTGCTTGTCCTGGAGTGCTTTCTCTAATTCTGCTTCCATTTGTAATATTCTTTGATTCATCACCAGATGCAGCTCCATGGCATCATCTACTTGCTTTTCTTGTGCAAGTTCTGCTGTTTGAGGGTGAATGGTAGGAGGCAATTTTTCCTGCCTTCTTAGTGTAGCAATGTCATCCTCTTTTTTCTTCATAAGGGCCCTAACACCCTTTGGATCCTTTGGGTCATGTCCCAAATCAATTATTATGTCTTTATTTTGTTGTCCTTTACAGACGAAGACAACCTTTCCAAATCAAGCTGTGTGTTTGTGTTCTTCAGGGCTTCTTTTAGCTAATGGGCTAACATGGCCCTGTGTGTAAGTGTTGCATACACCATTTCCCCAGTCTGTTTGTGCAGCTCAATCTGATCCATGGGGTGTATGTCTTTAGAAAAGACCTCCAATTTTGTTCTATAGTAATCTGCAGAGGTCTTAGGATGTGGGACTTTAGGCTTTAAATGAGTAAAGATCATTTTTTCCTCTTTAAGATCATAGGCAGCCATCAATCTTTGTTTTTTGGCTGGAGTTGTCTTCAAGAATTGATCATAGAGCTGCACTCTCAACAATTCATTATGTGCCTTGATCTCTATGAAGCCTTCTTTGATTGCAGCTGGTTTCTTGCCCTGTTGTCTTGAGGAGGATACCTCGGTGGTGTGCTGTAGGGCCTGTTCTAGCTGAAATGAGCTAGTGGTAGTCTGCTTGCTTGTTTGCCTTTCTCTGTTGTGGCTTTTTGCCCTTTCCTCACTGATATCTCCCTCTTCTGTTTCAGGGTCAATCCTTGGCCTCTTGGCTTCTGGTTGCTGTGATGACCCCATTGGAGGTGTGACCTCCTCTCTATCTCTCTTTTTTCCTCTCTCTTCATTGAGAGGAGTTTGCAGAACTGGGATTTGGGGTGGTCCAGTTTGCTGTGAAGGGGCTTGCCCTTGAGTCTGATCTTTTGATGTGCTGGGCTGCTCTGTCTCTGCCTGTTGCTGTTCATCCATTATTTCTTTCCCCTTTGGTGTAGTTGTTATTGCGGGAGCTTGTTGGGTGTCCTATGCAGCTGGAGCAGTAGAAGTGCCTTCTCCTACTTGGACTGGTTGTTTGAACAAGACCTGTTGACAAGAATCCAAGTCAAGAGCTTTTTTCCTAATCTTTCATTGTCTGCTCCATTTTTTCTTCCTGAGTCAATTCCTCCACTATTGATTCAGGTACCCATTCATCTTGGTTGGAAAAGTGTTGTATTTCTGGGTATGGGCAATGCTTATAGGCTAGCAGCCTATACTTGACCCTCCTAGCACTGATGAAACCTTCACGGTCATAAGGGACCCACCAGAAGCTTCTTTTGAGTTTGAGCTGTTGCCCCAATATTTGATCAGCTTTTTGCCAACCATATTTCTTATTCATGACAAATGGGCCTAGGTGGTCTCGGAACTTAGGTTGGCTTTCTTCTTGGCACTGTGGAAGCGTGTCAGATCAGAGTTTATAAGTTGTCTATAGTATTCCAGGGCAAACAACCTCATAGGCACATATTTTGGGAGCCTGTAGGGACAGAGCTCACAACCATAGATTCTGATGACTGTGCGATTTTGGTACAAGTACCAATCACCTATTTTGTAACTCCTATATAGCTGCAAGATTTTCTACATATCCTTGGACAATCTGGCAGGAGGAGTCCTCTTTAAGAGGCATGTGACTGGATATACAAACTGGTCAATAAATTCACAGTATGAGTAGGGGGAATTCTGGACTTGGTGGAAGACTGAAGACGAGAAGATAACAGACCTCCTCTCACCCTGTGAGTCTAGCTTCTTGATTGGGCACTGGAAGGAATCTGTTTGATAATACATGAATAGGTGATAGATGTATGATGAATACTTAAATATTGCCTCCCTATTCAATCTTGACAATTGGTCATGTATCTTATTGGCAATATATTTGGCATAATTGTACTTCATAGCAGGGGGTTTCTCAAGGATATATGCAGACAGCATGACCATCACAGTTTCATCAACATGCTCATTTGTAGTGAACCCTAGCACAGAGGTTAGCATATCCACCAGTAGCTTGCCTACCTCATTGAAATTTGCAGAAGAAAAAGGAGGTGGCGCAGAAGGTTGGCAGTCTACCTTCATGAATCTCTTGGCTACTGCAGCAATGTCTGTGCTAGAGAGCTTGGAGCCCTCATCTAGCAAGTACTTAATGGAGAATGGGTATAGCAGCTAGGTTTGATTGTAATTCAACGTTTGATTAATGGAATCTGGTGTTATGTAGAAGAGGATGCTCCCAGATGGAGACTTCACAGCCCTGAGCTTCTGGTCATAGTTTTCTGCACAGAGGTGAATGGCTTCAGGGAAAACATTCACAGAAGGTAGGAAGTAGGTGGGTAGATTGGATTCCCAGATGCCATACATGTCACTGTTGTCCAAGTGACTGTTCCTTAGCTGGCAGAAGGTTTGTAATTGATTCCTCTCTACCACAAAGTCTGTAATGAGGAAATCACTGTCCACCAGTGGCATAGCTTCCAGTTCTTTACTAGGTGGATTCATAGGAGCTACATCCAGAGCAGTTGGAGTAGCCATGTCTGATTTTAACTGGATGTTTTACTGGATTTTCAGGTTTGGTACAAAGGCTAAGGAATGCTTGCTAACTTCTGTTTGGTAGTGAGCAGCTTGACAGTGTAAGGAGGCTCTTACAGGCTTAATGAACTATGGGGCACTCTGTTTTGAAGAACCAGAGTGTGTTTGAGATAATTAGCTGGTTGTTCCCACGGAATTTCTTGTAACAGGAGTGAGGGGACTGCTGAATTTGTTTTTTAGCTGGTAGCTCGGCTCCAATTATTTTTATGGTGAATTTTGCAGAGGGGCACGGGTTCCTTCTCGAGTTTTGTTGCGCAGGGGTTTAACCAGCTTCTTAAGTAATTTTCAGTGGCCAATTTATCAATGGGGAGCTTTTAGCAGAATTTTTATGCAGGAAATTAGGAGAACAAAGGAGAACAGTGAGTAAAGAAGGTCACCTATGGCAAATACCTGGTTTTTATGGCATAGGAGGTGTTGAACCGGACAAATTGCAGGTACTCAGATCAACAATGATGGCAGCAACAACTTTGGTGGGTGAAATTTGTGTTTTGACCTTTGCACATCATTTTCGTATGCAGAGGAGCTCTGGAAAAAATGAATAACAATGACAAATAACGGTTAATTCTCGTCTTTTTATGCATTTTTGGCCCTTTGGCGCCTTTTTGGTGATGACGTCATGCTGATGTCATCATGGGCCCAAGTACGGAAGGGTGACGTGGCAACTGATGTGGGTGCCCAGGTGACAGTGACATGGTGGCAGGGTGGACAAGCGGACAGGTGACACGGATATGACGTGGAGGCACAGTGGCAGAAAAGGAGGGGTGACGTCACGCTGACGGGGGCGTGATGTCAGCGCGGGAGGAAGGCGGTAAGCAATTTCCCAAGAAGCCCTTAGGGTGGTAAACGGTATTGAGGGGGGGGGGCTCCGAACACTGCGGGAGGCCGACGCGTGGCGAGGGTACGACGGCAATACCGCCAGCCCCCCAGACGCAAAAGGTCGGGCGATTCCCATGTGAGAATGACCACCCACCACTGGATGGGCGGGGTCGGTGATCGGGCGGTGGGTGGCGAATACGATGTGACGGCGCGTTAAGGTAAGGGGGACCCGCCAAACAATTTAATAAATTTAATTAAATCAGGCCCGAGGGTGGGTAGAAAACTTTGGGTTTTGGGTTTACGGGTTAGGCGCCCACCTTATGAAATGTTTTAATTAAAAAACTTTATAATAAAATGAATTTTGGGTGGATAAAGGGGTAAATGGGTTTAATGAGGGTGGGGTTTTGTATTTTTTGACATTTAACCATAGTTTTTTGATAAAAACCACAATCTAGCGATAGAGGGGCTGATACCAACCCTTGATAGGTTAATATTTCCCCAAGGAAGGGTTATGTATCTAGAATGCTAGGGGGAGGGTATTTATACATATTTTTGGGAAATTTTTCATAGATTCTAATAGAATTAGGGAAGGGGGGGAGTTAGGGAGCTAAATAGTACATTAGTGGTTAATTTGGCTTTGTGAGGTGAATGAAGGGGTAAAGCTAAGTTCTAAGAGGTAAAACTTAGGAATTTGAAGATAAATGAAATGATAAGAAAGATTTTTTACACAAAAAATGTGGCTTCTTTTCATGCTTAAACTTCATGGTTTGACCCAGAAGCTTGCCATGAAGTGAAGTGGAACTAGACACTTGAGCAGATCTCAAGGCCCTTGGGGGTGTTAGTGAATGATGTTTGGGGGAAAATAGGGGAAATTAGACATGCTTCCAATGCTTTTCCTCCACTCTCTGCTTTTGATGCCAATACCCTGAGTGGCATGAGTCTTTGCACTTAATAAGCCAATTGGTGATGGCCCTCCATTTCTGCAACCTTGCACTACTTACCCATCCTCGTAATCCTAACATTTTTTTCCTTCATTTTGAAGTGGGTGCACTTGAATTAGCAGACCCTGGTTGTCCTCTTTTTCTTTTGACTGCCCTCCTATCTAAAATGTACACTTATTTCTTCCAAGGACCCAGATTAAGCAGTTGGGCACCTTCATTTCTCTACCTAGCTAGTCATCTGCGAAGCTTGAGCTGTTTGGACAGGGAACATTCTCTATTCTGTAGCAAGAAATTTAAACATGGCATGGTTCAGTTTAGACTATTGGGCCATCCATCAAGTATGATTAGCAACAATATTTGCAGAGCATGATACTGCCCAAAAGCTAGTAGTGGCATTTTGACTGGCCACTTTCCTAGTCTTTAGTTTGGGGTTCATCTTCACTTTTCTCTTGACCATTTGATTTTCTTGCCTTTTGATTATTCTTTTAAGGAATACCCTCTTTTCATTTTTTAATTTTCATAGCATGTACACAAAATATGGAACCTTTGCAGCCTGCAATGATGAACATATTTAGCCCTTCCATTGTCAATCATGAAAGATGAAACCTATTGGTATAGGAACCTAACACCCCCCACATTCAGTCCATTAATGCTAGATTGGCAGCAGATTTTCAAGAATCTAGCCCATAAAGTTTGCCTCAAATGCTTGCCACCCGGTCCATTTGGCCTCAACCCAAGCATCACATTGTGAATAGTGACTTTAACAGTCACTTTCCAGCCGACCCGCATGGCAGCACAGTTGTCCTCGCGCTGTCACGAACCCTGTGACACTTTGCTACTATGCATAGTCCTGACATCGTGCAGTTTTTGGGTAAAGTTGTTTATATTCCCGTGCCTCCTTTCAGTTGCCTGGAGTGCTAGTCAGATGGTCGGGCCACCAGTGTATGGCTTTGAATGACTGTCATTCACTTTTCTTGGGAAGGGATCGCCATTCAACTTTACCAACTATACCGTGCCACCATCTGTAATCTCCTTAATAATATACGGGCCTAACCAGTGAATTGTAAATTTCCCTGGGAATTTATCAAACTTACTATCATACAACAAAACTAGATCATTTACCTTGAATGTGCACAACTTCATGTATCGGTCGTGTCATGCCTTTTCACTCTACTTTTGGACCTACTGGTGGAATCCAGCCAAAAATCATTCTTCTTCGAGCTCTTCCAGCTGCACGGGCCTCTCCTCCTTTGCTCCAAGATCTGTCATACCTGTGAGCACTGCTATGCGCAAACTAGCCATGATATATTCCATAGGCATTATGACTTAGACTCCATAGACAAACCTAAAAGGTGTCTTTCACATCAGTTTCTTACATGTCATTTGATAAGCCCATAACACTACAGGTATGCATAGGCCGTAATCACTTCGCTGCACATTGCATACCTTGGTCAGTGTGGTTTCCAATACTTTGTTGAATGCTTCTACTGTCCCATTAGCTTGTGGGTGATACAGTGTGCTCTTCTAGTCATACACCTGAAACTCTTCCATCAACGTGCTGATTGTTTCGTTGAGGAAGTGTGTACCGTGATTGCTCATCAAGATCTTCAGACATGCAAATTGTGTTAGTACATGTTTAAATATAAGCTTCATGGCTATCGCACTCGTGCAATCCTTCACCATTGTGCTTCTGCCCATGAGTCAAATACTCCTTCCCAGTGATAATGTACCTCGCACCTATTTTTCCTTGAGGTTTGATGGGTCCTAAAAAATCTATTGCCCATTTTTTGAAAGGTTGCAATTTCATTTGTGGACTTAAAGGCATCTCGTCCCTCCAAGATGGCCTACCTATTCTCTGACATATGTCGCACACCTTGCAATATGATTTTGAATCTTGATGAAGGGTTGGCCACCATAACCCTACACGTAGAATTATCTGTGCAGTTTCTCTTCCTACATAATGTCCTCCCCCAGTGCCCCCATGAGCGTCCGTGTGGATACTGCTTCTTTCAAATTTAGTTACATACCTTCACAGTATTTCATCATTCCCCATATTGTATAAGTTCACAGAGTATCCTTCCGGCATAGCTGCAGTTGTTAGAAAGTGTATTATATCTTCAAAATGTCCATCTACTACGTGCACAACAAAGAGTTGCGCGTCGGGTAATCCTTCCTCTAAATTTGTAGGTTCCTCTCTAGTCTCAATGCGGAATAGGTGATCTGGTCCCACATTCAATTATCTAGGCTTCACAACAACTTCAAAATCATATTCGTGGAATAATAAAATCCATCTGCAAATGTGCCCCCCAACCACAGGCTTATTGACCAGGTATTTTAGTGCAGAGTGATCTGTATACATCTTAAAGTGGCCTCCTAGCAAGTAGTGTTGATACTTCAGAGAGCATACACCATAGCTAGCCCTTCACGCTCAGTGGTGGAATAGTTCTTCTCTGCTTTAGATAATCTTTGACTTGCAAATGTGATAGGGTGATCAAAGCCTTCCCCTCCATCTGGCATCATTACTGTCCCCAGTGCCATACACGACACATTGACATGTACATGGAACTCTTTCTTCTAGTTTGGGAAGACTAGAATCAACACAGTAACCATATTTTATTTCAATATATCCAGGATTTTCTTACAGTCATCGTTCCAACAGAACATGACATCCTTCTTCAACAATTTTTCCATTAGCGTGGTGATCTAGGCATAACCTTTGATAAACTTTCTGTAATATCCCATATGTCCCAGAGTAGCCCACAATTCTTTCACACTTCTCGGCACTTCCAAGTTCATAATCACCGTGATCATTGTAGGGTCTACCATCAGTGCATGTCTGCAAACCACATGCCCCAATAGGTTCCTAAAAGGAATGAGAAACACACACTTCTTGAGGTTCAGTGTGATTTGGTATCTTTGGCAGGTATCCAGCATCAAGTGCAAGCTCGCTACATGGCGCTTAACCAACCGAAATACAGTCTAGTCATCAAAGTAGACCTCCAAGAACTTATGAATATACTCCTTAAATTCCACAACAAACATGCACAAAAAGAAAGTTGGCACATTCTTCAATCCAAATGGCATGACAGTATATTGAAAGCAACCCCACTGAGTCACGAAGGTTTTCTTGCTCCTATCCTACAGTGTGATTTTGATTTGGTGGTACTTAGAGAACCCATCAGTGAAAGAATATGCTTCTTGACCACCTACATTGTCCAACACTTCATCCGTGAATGGAGTTGGGGATGGATCATGCACATAAGCGTCATTCAATTTTCTAAGATCCATGCATATCCTTATCTCTTCCTTCTACTTCTTCTTTTGCACCACCATTGGGCTTACCTAATCAGATTCTTCCATAGGCTCAATTATGCCTGCTGCAAACATTTTGTCTAGTTCTACGTGAACCTTCTCCATGTATTTCAGATTTAAGCGGTAAGGCGTCTACATAATTGGCTTTGTCTCGGGCTTTAATGTGATCTTCATCACTCCTAGATCTCCGATTATTCCTGTCAAATCCATAAACTTGGTCGGGAATAAGTCTTGACATTCGCAGATTAATTTAGTGACCTTATCCACCATCATGTCATATTAGTAGTCTCCGATCTTCATGCATTTGGTTTCTTCCTCCATACCAATATTCACCTATTTAGTTTTCACGGGCACGGTTATATCAAGGTTCTCAATCTATGGTCCTTGAACCTTGCGGTTCCCTTTTGTTTCTGGAATGTTAATATTCCATGGATCCTCATCCTCCTCTTTAGTAGTTACATTATAATGTTCCAACACATGACTCAGCTGAGTAGCCCATTCAGGCTGAACCAAGTCTACTAGCTCCTGTGGTATCCTAAACATGGCTTCTTTTACCTCTTATAGCACTTCATCAATACTGTCCCACCCATCCTCAAAACTGAAGGTCATCATGAACCCTTCGCTCAGGACATCCCATTCACATGTCCCATGGCGGAGCTCTATTTCTATATGCCAGTCCATTGGTATAACATCTATGTATGAAAAAATAGGTGCATCCACTCAGGTTGTGGATTTGCTCCATAGGCATGCATCCACTTGGCAAAATGCACGTGTGAATCATCCTACCCATCATACTTGTCTGTCAATCACACCTTAGGCTTCTCAAATCATACTGACATCATTATCCTCCATTCATGCCAATCATCAAAGCTTCCTTTGTGCGTAGCCCACCATCTTGCAGGCATAGCACGCAGTACCTAGTCCAAGGCCTAGAAGCATTGCTTTTCTAGCACCTCCCTTTCGAATGCATCCAAGAAGGTATCTACCTCATTTATACCATCATAAGTGGGCATATCTCTTACTTCTATTGACATGTAGTGCAGCGACCTTGTCATCATATTATACTTTAGCGTAGTTACTTCGTGTAACCAATTCTGCCAACGTTCTATTTCTTCGTCAAAATCCGAAGTGTAGGAGCTTTCGCGCTCCCATGTAATTTTCCCATCCATGGTGGGATTCACCCAGTCTTGGTCTCATGCTATTATCTTGTATATACAGTCTAGATCATCATCACTTTGATAGCCATGGACCGGCTCTTTATAGCATGATCCTTCAGCATAGTCTAGGGGTATTATTACGCGCAATGATTTCTTCTCAAATATCATTTTTCACTTCTTCATATTAATTACTCCATTCATATAAATGGCCCAGTCAATTTCTAAGAGCGCAGGGTAGGGATTGCTATCATTAATAATCTCTATCACTTCGAAATCCACCAGCACTCTTTCTCCTTCAATATCCACAGTTATTCCCTACAGTCGCCCCATGGGTATTATTTTATGCTGGTTCACCATCCTTCACTGAATTGGAGACCACTAGAGCACAGGTCTTCACATTTTCTCCCATGTCTATTTCAGTAGAACATTCAAATCTGATCACATATCCAGAATGACTTGATCCATTTCATATTCTCCGATCTGTGCAGTAAGTCCCATTTCACGCCCTATCCTTGTCTTACATTTTCCAATCTTCTAGACTACATGCGGTTCTCCTAGCATGGTCCCAGCGCCTCTGTTGATGAGTTCCTGTAACCCTTTTACAACCTTATTTTCACGTAGTAACTTCATATAGGTTTCCAGGAAAGTTGTGAGCATAGACGGGTCCATTTCTGGCTCTGGTTTATCTTTGCTTCCCGAAGTGGAGGCATCAGTGAAGCTCTTCTAAGCTCCATTAAGGTTTCTCGAGTGTGCTCCAAATCAAACTCTTCTTCTTTCGTTGGAGCTTTGTGAACCCAAGTACTCTCTTCTAGTTTTTTCCCCTTGTCATCTCCTATCGCAATTCCACTTTAGAGAACAATGTTTACATTCGAGTCTTCCTTGCGTGGGTCAGACCTCATCATCTGCAGGTTCTAAGTTGGGGGAGGTGGTAGCGCTCCTTTGTCACATATCCTAGCTATCAGAGTAGGACAATCTTCTGTCTCATGATCAAACAACATGCAGTGCTTTCACGATGGGTGCGTTGGATTGATGTAATCACGGGCATAGTGTCCTAGCCCTCCGCAATTGTAGCAAATCAACTATCCACGACCTCTACCAAGTCCTCCTCCACCTTGGTCTTGTCCGTGCCCCTGAAATCTTGTTCACGCCATTCCTGCATTGTGGTCAAGAGGTTGCGTTTCGTCCTGAACTTTGTAGGTGGGAGTTCTATCCATCATCAACTCATAAATTCTGCAAGTATTCTCATAATGTTCCACTAACCTACAAAAGTTGCAGAAAAATTGTTGTGAATTTTGCATATACTTCTGTAATAGGTGACAGTTATCTATGGCATGCTTTCCAGCTATTTGAGAGATTGCGCACTACAAAGAAGGTGTCGTACTAGGTCCTACTTGAGTTTTTGGCCTTAAAGGCATTGGTCCTGCTCCTACGAGGTAATTTGTAAAACCAAGCAGTGGTGTTTGTCATGACCCTGACCCTTTCATTTCACACACCATACCTCTTTGTGCACTTCTGGTCAAACTGCCTTGTCTTGTTTTAGACTCTGCATCTCAGGGCATAGATTCTTCACTGCGCATGGATATGTTGAACTCCTAGGTTAGGATCCTACATTAGGGTCTCATGTAGCCTCATAGAAATATCTAAGGCCTCTGCTTGAGTTGTTAGCTTCTGTTGTGATAGCACACTCCTTAAATGTGGTAGTAGCGAAGCTACAAACCAGTCGCAATGATGTCCATCTATCATATTCATATTGGCTTCACGAATTGTACACTTCAACCTCTGATGTAGTTCCCAAGGAGTCTCACTTGGTAGCATTGTGATCTCTTTAAATCCCATGATTGATTGTGCTTCAAATTTAGGCCTGCTAAATTCTCTACTTAGCGTTGTTTGAATATCTCCGACTCTCACATTCAGGTTATTGTTGGAATACTTAATATACCAAGTCAATGCATAATCCTGCAGGGTTCTAACCACTGTCACTTTCTTTATATGGTCATTTGTAACACCTTGCACTTCCAATACAGCTCCTACAATGAACCAAAATTGGTCTAGATCCTCATTTCCCAAACCTTTGAACATAGGAAACTTCACTATGTTTTCCATATTGAATCGCGGTGGTGGTGGAGTTGGTATGGGTGAATATGGAGGTGATGGCAGTGAATCTGGTAATGGTGTGGGTGGAGGTGGTATTCACGGAATTCTTTGTCTTATCAGTTGAATAGAACTTCACGCAAAGACCTTCATGAGCTCTTCCTTTTCCCCTCACGAAGGTGAAATCAAGGGGCTATTCTCTAGACCCTTATTTCCTTCGTTCCTGTAAACCTTTCCACTTCATGTAGCCCTCAACATCAAGGTAACTACGTAACTCACTTTTCGCACAACAACATTTTAATCCAAGTATTCAAATACTTTACGTACTTACCTCATGGTCCTTTGAGAAAGCATCGCTCTGCCTCACTATAGCTAACTGAGGTGTCAATCCACGAACTCAGTAACGAATTCTCCTATAATATGATCGAGCCAATGATCAACGGTGCATGCGATCTTATCCTCTGTTGCTTCCAACCTTCGCACTAGCTCTGGGGTCGACACAATAGGACCATCAAGTTTCCACCTTCCTTGGATATCTACTAGCTTCATGATCCACTCATATAGCTTAGTAGGGAAGGACACAAAAAATATTTCGTGGATCTCCATATACAGGTAGTTGTCTAGCCACTCTTGTTTTGACAGTCGCAGGTATCTGTTCTCCTGTGCCGCGAACTCATGTACTATTTGGTCCAACCAGCCTTCGATTTCTTTATCAGTTGGATTCCAATGATACGACATCACACATACCTTATGTATATTCCAGTCCTAGAAATGAAACCATTTGTTGGCTTATGGGGGCCTGACCCAGTTTTAGAGTTGTTTAACCAAACAAATCCCTACACTACTAGCCCTTTTAGCATTAGCCCATAGAGCGTGGACTGAAGTCTCACCCGAAGCAGTATGGGGGGATGATGGAACCAAGTTTCCACACCCTTGAGATGGATTTGATGTCGGTTCAATCCAACTATACCTTCCTTCGTGGAGGTTGTGGCGCACCTTGTTCCACCCTTTAGTACCCTCACAAAGTGTTATAGTTAGTCTTTATGCAGCAGGGGCTGAGATACTTTCCCACTACTACGGCAACGAACTGTGCTATTTCCCAACCTAGACTAAGTATCTTACTTATCTTAGTGACAGGTCTTAATTATCTTCGTGAAAATAGATACTCCTCCTTGCGTTCACTTAACCAATATAGTTATACACATTCACGCATCATATAAGCATTAAAGTTAAATTCATACCCAATATAATAGGCGCATAAAACAAGAAATATAGGCGCAGAATTGATAGAAACTTCTCTTTATTAATACTTACAACTGATTACAGACTTGACTCGCCTTGTGCGCTCAACTGCAGGGGTTCGCGCACTCAGCTGCGGACTACTAGGCCTCTGCGCACTCAGCTGTAGAGCCTCTTCCTACTCTATGACCCAAAACTAGACTTTACACTTTAGATCTATCTCACATACATCATAATTCTTTAGACATTCTATGATTAGATATCTTAACTGCTTAGAGCTTTGCTCTATTTATACAATCCCATGGTTCATGGACCATGGGTAGATCTTCTACAACTCACAATACATTATCAAAATTAAGGGAAGACAACCCTATGAATCTTTAACAAACTACGCGCTCCGTTCCCACAAAATGCGGAGTATTTACATTGGAATTACAAAATTGACCAAAATTTGGGCTCTAAGCCCCAAAAATTCCCTTGGGAGATCCCGCGCCCAACAATAATTGTAGCTTAAACACTGGATACTTGAGGTCCTGGAGTGTTGGATAGAGTGACTTCCGAACTCAATGCTTCAGCGGGGTTGGTGGAAGTCATCCTCTCCATAAATAACTCACAGGATTCATGAGAAATGTATGTGTGTTCAAATAATTCCTCCCAAAATTCTTGTCTCATGAGCGATAGACAAAAAAATTCAACAATAACTCTAAGGGTGCAAAGTGTTCTCTGTTGGGCTAACATGCTAAATTTATAGGGGATTTTGAATTCAAATCTGACCATTCCCCACAAATTTTGATAATTAATGTTGTTTTGACGACAGATATTTAAATATTTTTTCCTTAAGTGCCGTCAACCCACTCCTCTTAATCTTCTTCTAGTTGTCAAGTCATGAATAGGGACTCCAATGGTCACTTTTCTATTGTGCTGCGTGGCATCTCCCTCCATGGCACAACTTCATATGTTGCAACTTCACCATTTTCCACACAACCCACCTGCTGTGTAGTCCTCCAACCTTGGCAGTGTAGTTTATAGTCTCGTGCTCCCTTGCAACTGCCTAGAGCAATAAGACTATCCTTCCACCATATATTCATTGCATAGTATCCCCTGTATACAACTTCAATCATCTCTCGTTCACCCTTCCTATAAAAGGTTCTCCATTTAGCTTTGCAAGCTAAACTGTGCCTCCATCTATAATTTCTTTGATAATATATGGCCCTAGCCAATGCATCTAGAATTTTCCCGGAAACTTAGTGAATTTACTATCATATAATAGCATGAGATCATTTACCTTGAACGTGTGAAGCTTGATGTGGCCATCGTGCCATGATTTTTCACGTTCCTTATGTACTTGCCGATGGAATCCTGCCAAGAATTGGTCCTCTTCAAGCTCTATCAGTGGCACGAGCCGTTTCTCCAAGTCTTCGTGATCTACCATACCTGTGAGAGCTTCTATGCATAGACTAGGCACAATATACTCCATTGGCAATACAACTTCTTCCCCATAGACCAACTTGAATGCTATTTTTCCTGTTAGCTTCTTGCAAGTAGTCCTATATGCCCATAGTACTACACAAAAGCACACGTCCCAGTTCCAGCAAGAATGCTATCCCTCTCAAAATCTAGCTCATATCTTCGCAGTATTTCTTCAACACCCATTTTATACAAATTTCTCACAATAACTGAAAAATCGACTGCACGCACTACAAGTTCCTTATTTTGCTGACTTGTATACCCTTCTAGTGCCATCCCCGTAGTCAAGAAGTGAATAATATCCACAAAATTATTATCCACTACATGCATTGTGAAGAGTTGAACATTTGGCAACCCTTCCTCCAAATTATTAGGCTCCTCTCCTATTTCAATCCGCGACAGATGGTCAGGCCCTGCATTTAACCTCCCTGGCTTCACAATTATTTCAAAGTCATACTCTTAGAATAGTAGCAACCATCTACAGATATTCAACCCCCAACACAGGCTTTTAGAACAAGTATTTCAAAGTAGAATGATCTATGTACATCTTGAAATTTCCTCATAGCAAATAATGCCTAAACTTCTATAGCGCGTACACCATAGCCAATCCTTTGTGCTCAGTATTTGAGTAATTCTTCTTAGTTTTAGATAATTTCTTACTCGTGAATGCTATAGGATGGTCCATTTCTCCTTCACCCGCTTGCATTAACACTGCACCCAATGCATGCAAGAGGCATCCACATGTACGTGAAATTCCTTTTTCCAATCCAGAAATACCAAGATTGATACAGTGACCATCTTTTCTTTCAAAACGTCTAAGCGACACTGACATTCTTTGTCCCAGCAAAATGTTACGTCCTTATTCAGTGGTTTCTCCATAGGCACAGTAATCTGAGCATATGCTTTGATAATTTTTTTGTAATATCCCATATGTCCCAACGTCACGTGCAACTGATTAACATTCCTTGGGGCCTCTAAATTCATAATTACTACAATCTTTGCGTGGTTTGCCATCATCCCTTGCTTACACACCATGTGATCCAACAAGATTCCAAAGGGAACATAGAAGATTCATTTCCTCAAGTTCAGCGTGATCTAGTATCTGCGACACGTATCCAACATCAAGCGCAGACTTGCCACATGGTGCTTTACTAATCCGAACACTCTCTAGTCATCAAAGTATACTTCCATGAACTTACAAATGAACTCCTTGAATGTTGCGATGAGTACACGAGAAAATATCACAAGCACATTATTGAGTCAAAATGACACTATAGTGTATTGGAAACAACCCCACTCCATCGCGAAGGTTGTTTTTCTCCTATCCTCAGGCATGATCTTAATTTGATGATATCCAGAGAACCTGTTAGTGAAAAATCAAGCTTCCTGCCCTCCAACATTGTCTAATACTTCATTGATGAATGACATTAGGAATAGATCATGGACACAAGCATCATTAAGCTTCCACAGATCTACGCAAATCCTTATCTCGCCCTTCTGCTTCTTCTCCTAAACCACCATTGGGCTTACCCAATCAGACTATTCAATTGGTTCTTTGTTGCCTGCTTCCAGCATCTTATCTAGCTCTAGGCGAACCTTTTCCTTGTACTTAGTATTAAGGAGATATAGTTGTCTCTTAATAGGCTTCATGTCCATCTTCAGAGTGATTTTCGTAATGCCCAAATCACCAACTATGCCCTTCAAATACGAAAACTCGGTAGGGAAAAGATCTTGATATTCATGGAGTAACTGAGCAACCTTATCCATAGTAGTGCCATCCCAATAATATCCTATCTTTGCAAACTTAAATCTTCTTCAGTACCAATTTTAACTTGCTTTGTCTTCAACGGCACAGTGATGTATGGGTTGTCTATTAGTGGGCCCTCAACTTTGCAATGCCCTTCTTCCTCTGGAATGTTAATATTTCTTGGATATTCATACTTCTCTTCAACGGTCACATTATAGCATTCCAGCGCGTGGCATAGCTGGGTGCTCCAATTTGGTTCAACCCACTCCATAGGTTCTTATGGTGTTCTAAAGATAACTACTTAATCTCCCATAGGGCTTCATCGATGCTTGCGTATTCGTCTTCAAAATTGAAGGTCAATAATAACCCTTCCCTCAATATATCCCACTTCGTGGTGCCATGGCGGAGCTTCATTTCTAAATATCAGTTCATGGGAATTGTGTCCAAGGTATGGCAGAATATGTGTACCCATTCAAGCTATGGTTCTGTCCCCCATGCTTTAGTCCATCTTTCTAGGTGATCACGCTGATCATCCTTCCTACTATATTTCTCAGCCAATCTAGTGTTTGGATGCCCAGACCATAACCTCATCATTCTTCTATAATCTCGCAATTCATCAGAGATATCCTTGTGCGTACCCCACCATCATGTGGGAATAGCATGCAGTGCCAAATCTAATGCTTTGAAGCGGTGATCCTCAGGGACTTCATGCTCAAATGCATCCAAAAACTTATCCACGTTAGTTAAACCATCATAATAGGGTAAGTTCCTTACCTCAGATGAAACACGGCACAATGATTTCGTCATCATATTGCATCACAGCCTGGATACTTCATGCAAGTGATTCTACCAATGTTCCAACTCTTCATCTGAATCAGAGGTGCATGAACTCTCCTGGTCCCATTCAATACATCCATCTACCAATGTACTGATCCAGTCCTAGTCTCGCGATGTTATTTTGTAGAACTGATCTAGTTCATCATGACTTTCTTCGTAGTCGCAGACTGGTTCATATAACATGCCCCTTCTGCAGGGTCCAATGACACTACAACCCGAATTGATTTCCTTTCAAATGACAATGTCCTCTCCTTCAAGTTGATGATCCCATTCATGTCAATCACCTAGTGAATTCCCAAGAGTGCAGAGTATGGATTACTGTTGTCAATGATCTCTATCACCTCAAAGTCGTCAATTGCGCTCGCACCTTATATATCAATTGTGATGCCATATAATCATTCTATGGGGATGAGTTTTTGTTGGTTCACCACTCTAAGTTGAATTGAATACCACTAGAGCACAAGTATCGCCATTATTTCCTATGTTTGTTTTGGAAAAACATTCGCATCAGATCCCAGATCCAGGATGACCTAGTCCATCTCATAATCTCCTATCTGCATGCTGAGCCTCATCTCAAGCCTGGTTCTTGTCTTATGTTTGCCAATTTTTATAACTACATGGTGTCCATCAAGGACATTCTCTTTGATGGAAGATTTGTTTATTAACTCCTATAGACCTTTCACAGCCTTTCTATAGTGCAGCAGTATCATGTAGGTCTCTAAAAACACGGTAAGGACAGAGGGGGCATGCTGGTTTCTTGCACCCTATCCTAATTTCCTGAGGTGGATGCCTTAGCGAAGCTTTTCTTGGCCTCCATAAATGTCTCATTAGTGCATTCCATATCAAAACCTAGTTCCTTCTCTGGAGCCTTGTGGACCCATCTGTCCTCTTCATGTTGTTTACCTTTATCATCGACAGTTGTTATCCTGCTTCTCAGCACTATATTCACACTTTGATACTTCTCGCAGGGTTCAAACCTCATCATTTGTAAGTTCTACATAGGTTGCTGAGGTTGTGCCTCCTTTTCCTACATCTTAGCTATTAGCACCAGGCATTCTTCTATAGTGTGGTCAAACTAGCTGCAATATTGACATGATGGGTGTGTTTGATTCTGACACTCCCGCGCATAGTGCCCTGGTGTTCCTCTGTTGTAACAGATAACCTAACCCTGGCCTCTACTAGGTCCTCCTCCTCCTTGTCCCTAATATCCTCTTCATGCTCCTCTGGTGCCTTGCTCCAGAGGCCGAGTTTCTGCTTGCATCATGTATGTAGGTATTCTTTCCATCATCAGCTCATAACTGCGACATTGGTGCTCATCGTGGCCCACTAATTTGTAGAAGTTACAGAATAGCTACTACGGTGTCTAGATGATCTTTTGAATAAAATGGAAATTATCCATCACATGTTGTCCAGAAACCAGACAAATAGCATATCCCCCCACACTCGGTGCTACTAGAGCTTCTGTCCTCAGGGGAATTGGTTCCCATCCTATAATATAATTCACAAATATGGGGCAGTGGTCTTTATCATTCCCCTGGCTCTTACACTTCAGATGCCAAACTTCCACGTGCACCTCTAGTTTAGTCTCCTTGTCTTTCTCCAAGCTCTGAAATTCTAAGCAGAGGCTCTGTAAATGAGAGTGAATCTATTGTACCCCCAAGTTCTCATCCTAAATGGGCGTTGCATGCAACCTCATTGTGATTTCCAGGGCTTCTGCCTGAGTTCCTATATTCTTTTGTGACAAAGCAATCCTCAGGTGAGGTAAAAGTGAAGCTATAAACCACTCGCGATGTTGACCATCTATGAGCTTCATGTTAGATTCTCGAATCACAAATTTCAACCTTTGATCTAATTCCCAAGGCATCTCATCAACCCTAATCATGATTTCCTTAAATTCAACTACTGACTAGGAGTCAGACTTAGGCTCACTAAAATCTTTGTTTAAAGCAACCCTAGTATCTGCTAACAATGCTAGAGGATTATCAGAATAGTACTTAATATACCAAGTTAGCACGCGATCCTACAAAGAGATAACCAATTGTGCCTTCTTTATATTTTCATCAGTAATCTACTGCGCTATCCACACAAAATTCACAAAAAACCAAAACTGATTTGTATCTTCACTCCTTATGCCCTTGAAAATCGGGAGCTTCATTGTGTTCAACATGTTGAATGGTGGTGGTGGTGGTGGTGGTGGTGGAGGTGTGGGCGAAGGTGTATGCGGTGGTGGTGGTGGAGGTGTGGGCAAAGGTGTATGCAGTGGAGGTGGAGCTAGAGGTGGAGTAATTGGATGATGTGTCCGTGAAAAACCCTATGTTATCAGTTGGAAAACACTCCATGGTGGGGCCTATACTGCTCCCTCGTTGTCGCTCAAAGGAGGTCTACTAAACGGGCTATATTTTGGTCCTGATCTCTGTTGATTTCTAAATATTTTCCCACTTTCCATAGCTCCGAACATCAAGGAAATGACATAACCGATTTTTCACATAACAACATTTTAATCGAGGTTTTCAAAGATCTGAAATAGTTAGCTCGCGATCCTTTGAAAAGTCTCAACTCCATTTCATTGTAGCTGGTAGAGGTATCGACTGTGAATTCTGTAAAAACTCCTCCTAGAATCTGATTGAGCCAATGATCAACATCTCGCGTGATCTGATTTTCAGAGGCTTCTAATCATCACACTAATTTAGGAGTCTGTACTATAGGATTATCAAGATTCCACCTTCCTTGGATGACTATCAATTTAGCTAACCACTCGTAGCATTCAATGGGAAATGTGTAGAAGAATATTTCAATGGGAATTTAGCTAACCACTCTTCCTTCAACAGGCCTAGATTCCTATTTTCTTGCGCCGCAAACTCGTGAATCTTTGGATCCAACCACTTTTCAATTTCTTTCTTAGTCACATTCCAGTGATGTGGTATCACACATCTCTTTCAATAATATCCAGGTCCTAGCAATAGTACCATTTGTTGGCTTAGGGGGTCCTAACCTAGGTTAAGAGTTAATTGTGCTAACCAACAAATCCCTACACTATTGGCCCTTTCAAAAACAACCCACGTAGCACAGGTTGCAGTGTCATTTGAAGTAGTATGGGGGGATGCAAGAACCAATTTTTTTCATCTGGAGACGAGTGTGATGTCTTTTAGCGCCTCAGATATGCCTTCACATAGATCGATAAGCCCTTAGGTCTTGGTACTTCAAATCTATTAAAATAGTCTTCAAACCTTCGCAAAGGTCTATGATTGGTGTTTACAGACCTGTATTAGTCAACATATCTAGTTACAAGCATCAGGGAATAGTCCTAAATTAGGGTTGGCATAGATAAACTTATGTTACTAATAAACATCAAATAATTCATCAAAGTCTTCATGAAATTACATAAACATGCTTGCATACATCATCTAACAATTATTCATTAGAATCGCACACCATTAGATCAATATTCTGTAAACACATTATTTATCAACAACGGATATCATAAGCATAAATAAACATAGATAAATAGATATAAAAAATATTACTTCGGTAAATTTCTTTATTTATCTTCAATTTAGGATTACAGACTCAAAACTACCTGACACACTCAGCTGTAGGGGTCCATGCACTTAGCTGTAGACTCTACCTAGGTCTCTGCGCATTGAGTTGTAGAGCCTTCCTTCTCCTATCTGACCCACTTCTCTACGTTATTACTTCTCTTCTACTGACCCATTACTAACACAATCTCCATAGACATGCCTTAGGCTCTCTAGGACACACCTATTTATATCCTTTTTCATATAATCCCATGGTCCACGGACCATGGGTGGATCTCAACACCGACTCAAAATTTACATAAACAAGGGGCTAAAACCCCTTTGACTCCTAATCATATACGTGCTCCACATCCACAAATCATGGAGACTTTACATTACTTACAAAAATATATCAAAACTTGGGTTATTTTAACCCCAAAACTGACCCAGGGGATCCCATTCCAACACTTATGAAAACCTACAAAAAGTGATATTCTTCCAACTCAACTATCTGTTCAAGGCATTCCTCCATGATATCCTAATCAACCATCCCTGTGACTGTAGGAATCCACAAACTGGGCACGATATACTCCATTGGGATCACTGCCTCCTGTCCATAAACTAGCCTAAATTTTGTCTGTCCAGTCAAATTCTTATTGGTAGTTCTATATGCCCAAATAACAATGAGTATGTGCACATCCCAATCGTTCCTATTTGCATTATAGATCTTCATCAAATAATTCTGCAGGATATTATTAAAGGCTTCAAATACACTATTTTCTTGAGGATGATATGGCATCCCTTTCTGATGGTACATCTAGAATTCTTCAAGAAATGCAACAATTGTTTCATTCAAGAAATGTGAATCCCTATCACTCATCAAAATCTTAGGACATCCAAAACTAGACAAAATGTATTCAAATATAAAATTCCTAACTATATCTATGCTACAATCCTTCACAGGTTTCACCTCAACCCACCTGGTCAAGTATTATGTCGCCATGATGATCTATCATGCTCTTGTTTCTTTCACAGTGGCTGAATAGGTCCTACAAAATCTATTTCCCATTTTTTGAATGTCTGTAATTAAAATTATAGGTTTAGATGCAATTCATCCCTTCGCGATGGGCTCCAAATCCTCTGATAAACATCACTTGCCCTATAATATTACTTGGAATCCTTGTGCATAGTTGGCCATCATAGCCCAGCCGTATGATCTTCTGTGTAGTTTCCCTTCCTGCATAATGTCCTTGAGCAACTCCCCCATGTGCTTCTGTGAGGATACCTTGTCATTCATAATTTGGAACATACATACATAGAAATTCATTCGATCCCATTTTATATAAGTGCTCTGCGATGACAGAAAAATCCATAGCCCTGACCACCAATTATTTCTTCTGTTGCGCCATATATCTTTCAGGAGTTGTACCTGTAGCTAGGAATCAAATTATATCTGCAAAGTGTTCATCTGCAACATGCACAACAAAGAGGTGTGCATCAGGAAATTTTTCATAAATAATTGTAGGTTCTTCTCCATTCTAAATCCACAAAAGGTGATCCAGTCCGGCATCTTATCTCCCTGTCTTCACAACAACCTCAAAATCGTACTCCTGAAATAGTAGTAACCACCTACAAATCCCCCCCCCGCCCAACACAAGCTTGTTGACTAGGTACTTCAAAGCAGAATGGTTTGTGTACATTTTGAAGTGTGGACCCAACAAATAATGCCTAAACTTCTAGAGAGCATATACCATCGTCAATCCTTCTCGCTCCATTGTTGAATAATTCTTCTTTGCCTTAGAAAACTTTCTTATTGCAAATGCAATTGGATGTTCAATATCTCTTACGCTTGGTTGGGTTAACACTGCTCCTAATGCTATGCAAGATGCATCTACATGTACATGGAATTCCTTCTTCCAGTCGGGGAACACTAGAACAGGTGTTGTAACCATTTTTTCCTTCAAGACCTCTAGGATTTTTTGGAAATCATCATCCCAGAAAAATGTCATATCCTTCTTCATAGTATGGGTACAGTGATCTGCGCATATGCCTTGATGAACTTTTTATAGTATCCTGTATGGCCCAATGTTACGCACAACTGTTTTACATTCCTTGGAGGCTTCAAATTGATAATCATAGCAATATTGGTAGGGTCCAACATCAGCCCTTGCTTACAAACAATGTGGCCCAAAAGCATCCCATATGGTACCCAACATATGCATTTCTTAAGATTAAGGAATATTTGATACTTCCTACAAGTATCGAACATTAGGCAAAGACTTGCAACATGCTTTTACACTAACCCAAATACCATCCAATCATCAAAGTAAAACTCCAAAAGGTTATGAATAAATTCTTTAAAGGCTACGACTACCACCCTAGAAAAGATCACAGGGACATTCTTAAGTCCAAAGGGAATAATTGTATACTGAAAACAACCCCATTCTATAGCGAAGGTAGTCTTACTTTGATCTTATGGTGTGATCTTGATATGGTGATATCCTAAGAACCCATGTGTAAAAGCGTAGGCTTCTTGATCTCCAACGTTTTTGAATACTTGATCTGTGAATGACATAGTGGATGGATCGTGTACACATGCATCGTTCAACTTCCTTAGATCTACTCAAAATCAAATTTCTCCCTTTGTCTTCTTCTCCTGAACCACCATAGGACTAACCCATTCTGATTCTTCTACAGGCTCAATAATCCCTACTGCAAGTATCTTATCCAATTCTTAACACACGTTTTATTTGAACTTAGAATTCAATTGGTACGGGCACTGCTTTATTGGCTTCACATCTGGCTTCATATTGATCTTTATAACATCCAGATCACCTACTAGCCCCTTCAAATTAGAAATATTTGTTGGAAACAAGTCCTGATATTCCCGTAATAGCTCTGCAAATTTGTAAACTATGTCGTCATCCCAATAATTACCTATATTTGCAAACTTCGGACATGCGTCCAACCCAATGTTCACTTCCTTGGATTTCAATGGTTTTGAGATGTCAGGAACTTCTGCCTTAAGTATCACAACTTCACATTGTCCATCTAATTCAGGGATACTAATATTTTTTGGATCTTCCTCACCTTCTTTTCTAGTAACATTGTAGCATTCCAAAGTATGCTGTAGATGTGTACTCCAGTATGGTTGTACCTGTTAGTTCCAATCTTCACAGCTTGTCACTAGGGATCAAAATGGGCTCTTACTATGTCTGGTTTTCAGAGATTGTTTGCACATGAGTTTCAGTGCAAATCATATCCTAAGTATGTCCATGAGAAGTAGCTCGGAAAAATATTTCCAATGGTATATCAGACTCTCGTAACCGGTTTTTGGATCAGAAGATATGATCGAAATGAATGATTGATTCTTGGTTATGCATGTTTTGAGGTCATTTGCTGCACAAAGGGGCAAGTTTACTACAAAATCAGTTTCTAAAGTAATGGACATGAATTTTACAAAAGTGAAAGAAAATTTTATCAATCACATACCATATTAAAAAAACCTCCTTCATTTTATGCATAGGTGTTACTATGTGGGAGATATGCAGTGATATTTGAAGCCTACATTAAAACAAAACAAATTTTGCACTTGTTTTACTGTTTTAGTCATTGTAGTGCGGTGCCATTTTACAACAGATGGAAAGTAATTTTGAGAAACCCAAGGAGTTTTTTGTCAAAAACGAGCCATATAACCAAAAACTCTTTGAGTTTATTCATAGGTGTTGTGAATTAGAATATTTTACTAGATCTTTACAGCCTATTTTTACAGATTTAAATATTTAATGATTTCTTGTTTTAGAGATTATTTTTTGGCAGAGATTTCGAGCAACTGGAAATGAATTTCCAAAAGTTTAGAGAGGTTTTTCTCAAACATGATCTTATCTACAGAAACTTCTTTCAGTTTTGTAACAGGTGCTATGGTGCAAGAGATACGAGTTCATCTTTGACACCTATTTTCAGAAATTCAGTCCAAATTTAATGTAACTGATTCTATCTTGAGGGAGATGGTTGAGCTCAACTCCCTTATTATAGGGATGAGCTAATTGTATATATTTTATGAATTTCAAAATGTAAAGGGTTCAAATTTTTGTTGTAGAGTGAGGCTGCCTTGGACTGTGGAAAGTTTCTACTGAATATTTTTTTTAATGAAGCAGTTTCTGTCTTTTAGATTTGGGATCCATCATGGTATTTAATGTCCAACATCTATTTGTTTTTCTCGTAAATTCACTTACATACTTTGTTTTTTCTACTAATTCTTGTTACAACATTGTCTAAGGGAAGTGTTAGGAATCCATCCATGCATGATGCTCCTTTCACAATGATTTTGTTGTTAAATGTAGTGGTTATCTTTGTAGAATCCATCCTCTATTAGATGCTCTGTTGAGTAACATGATGTTTCTTTTTCTTCTAATGCTGCCACTGTAGATCCATCCCTTGATTGATGCTTGTAGTGTAGTGGGCTTTCTCCTCTTTCCTTCTCTCATTTACATATTTTATTTGGTTGAACATTGCACTTACTTTGCCCCAAGTTTGCTAGTAGAAACTAGCCTCAATTCCATAGCCCAATGGTCCCTTCCCTTGCTGTCTTCGACCCACAATTTTCAATAAAATCCTCATACTTCATAGGTCGCCTAAGATTCACATATTGCAACCATTTGTTGGCAAAGAGAGAGCCCTCTCTGGTCTAGTAGGGCTAGATGCTAGATCAAAAATTTGGTCTGTGGTTACCTCAGAATTGCCTCTTCTTAGCATTGAGCTTCATTCTAAGTGCTAACATATTGGTGTCACTACTAGGGACAAGGTGACAGATCTTCTCCAGGAAAGATCGTTAAACTTGCATATCTGGTTACTGATGGTGGATAGTGATCAAACACATATGAACGCTGAAACATTCACCTAGCGACTCCAACTCAATCCGGAGATTCTAGCACTCACTGATCCATTCATGTACTAAAATAAGATGGTAAGGTATGTGGAAAACCCTATGCATTGTGAAGTTTTCAAGGAAGTTAGAGATCAGTTAGTGGATATTGAAATATATGAGGTATTTTTCATTACTGTGCTTCAATGTTTGAGATCTCCGAAGTTTCCTCTTAATGGTAAAACTAGTTTCTTTGAGTTAGTGGTTGAAAAATTTGAGAAGGAGATTAAGTATATAGAAGTTCAAATTAAGACATATGAATTCCGAGATCCCAAAAAGTTCTTGGAAACTCTCCCTCCTTCAAAACAAGAAAAGATAGGGCTACCCATGGATGTTTGCATTGACAGTTTACAACTGGAAGAATATGTTGAGGAGTTATGGCAACAGACATGGTCTGGTTTCTATGATCCTGTTGTTGCATATATGGAATATCTTTTACGTAGCCAAACTCATTTTGTGCATGTATGGTTGTTAGCATTTCCAATTGTGTCCTGGTTCAATCACTCCCTAGCATCATCATTGCCACAGTTGCTTGATTAGTTAATTTTACATTATAGAATCACTTGATCTAGTGATTTTCAGCAAAGTAGGGTAGGGTTGTACATGAATAAGCTGCCTAAAGTAGCATTTCAGGTTTCAACATTTGTTTTAGTTTCCTAATGTACAGGTTGCAGTATGTGTGTTTGTATTGGTTGGTATAAGTTGTTTAGGTTTGCAGTTGTTTGTGACTGTATTTCCCAATGGATGAGGCACTTGGTATATGGTGTTCTTGACACCTCCAAGGAGCTACCATCCCCAATAAGGCCAATGTTAGTTCCAGTCTTCACAGCCTATCACCAGGGATCAAAATGGGCTCTTACTATGTCTGGTTTTCAGAGATGTTTTTCACATGAGTTTCAATGGAAATCATATCATAAGAATTTCATCATAAGCATCTCAGAAAAATCATTCCAATGGTATATCACACTCTCGTAACTATTTTCTGGATCAAAAGATATGATCAAAATGAATGATTGATTCTTGGTTATGCATGCTTTGAGGTCATTTGCTACACACAAGGACAAGTTTACCACAAAATCAATTTCTGAAGTAATGGACATGAATTTTACAAAAGCGAAGGAGTTTTTTGTCAATCACATACCAAATAACAAAAACATCCTTTATTTTATGAACATGTGTTACTATGTGGGAGATGTGCAATGATATTTGAAGCCTACATTAAAACAAAACAAATTTTGCATTTGTTTTACTGTTTTAATGATTGTAGTGTGGCGCCATTTTACAACATATGGAAAGTAACTTTAAGAAACCCAAGGAGATTTTTTTCAACCACAAGCCATATAACAAAAACTCTTTTAGTTTATTCATAGGTGTCATGAATTGGAATATCTGACTAGATCTTTACAACCTATTTTTACAGATTTAAATATTTAATGTTTTCCTATTTTAGAGATTATTTTGTGGTACAAATTCCAAGAAACTGGAAATGAATTTTCAAAATTTGACAAAGATTTTTCTCAAACATGACCTTATCTACAAAAACCTCTTTTAGTTTTGTAATAGGTCTTATGGTTCAAGTGATACGAGTTCATCTTTGACACCTATTTTCAGAAATTCGGTCCAAATTTAATGTAACTGATTCTATCTTGAGGGAGATGGTTGAGCTCAACTCCCTTAGTACAGGGATGAGATAATTGTATATATTTTATGAATTTCAAAATGTAAAGGGTTCAAATTTTTGCAGTAGAGTGAGGCTGCCTTGGACTATGCAAAGTTTCTTCTGAATATTATTTTTAATGGAGCAGTTTATGCCTTTTAGATTTGGGATCCATCACGGTGTTTAATGTCCATTGTGTGTTTGTTTTTCTCGTAAATTTACTTACATACTTTGTTTTTTCTACTAATTCTTGTTACAACATTATCTAAGGGAAGTGTTAGGAATACGTCCATGCATGATGCTCCTTTTGTAATGATTTTTTTGATAAATGTAGTGGTTATCTTTGCAGAATCCATCCTCTATTAGATGCTCTATTGAGTAACCCGATGTTTCTTTTTCTTCTAATGTTGCCACTATAGATCCATCCCTTGATTGATGCCTACAATGCAGTGGGCTTTCTCCTCTTTCCTTCTCTCATTTACATCTTTATCTCCCTGAAGATTGCACTTACTTTGCCCCAAGTTTTCCGATAGAAACTAGCCTTGATTCCATAGCCAAATGGTCCATTCTATTGTTGTTTTCGACCCACAATTTTCAATCGAATCCCCGTACTTCATAGCTAGCCTAAGATTCACTTATTACAGCCACATTTTGTTGGTAAAGAGAGAGCCCTCTCTGTTCTGGTAGGGCTAGATGCTAGATCAAAAGTTTGGTCTGTGGTTACCTCAGAATTGCCTCTTCTCAGCCTTGAGGTTCATTCTGAGTGCTAACAATACCCATGACATAGGTCCTATTGGTGTCCTAAATATCATAGTCTTGATTTCCTGTAATGCTCCATCGATACATTCGAATCCATCCTCAAAACTGAACGTTAACAAAAAAATTTCCTTCAAAATGTCCCATTAGGTAGTTCTGTGTCGTAGCTTTGTTGCTAAATACCATTTCATTAGAATAGTATCCAGAGTGTGGCAGAATATGTGCACCCATTCAGGCTCTAGTTCGTCTCCCCATGCTTTCATCAAACGAGCCAGATGCTCACACGGATCATCCTTCCCTATATATTTTTCAGTAATACGGGTATTCGCATATCCAAACCACAACTTCATCATCCTACGTTATTCCTTCCAGTCTGCAAAACTATTCTTATGTGTACCATGTTGTAAAATGCTTTATTTTTTAGAGTTAGTTTTTATTTTATAAAAGAGGGTATCAAAAAAATAAATAAAAAATGGAATTATGAAAAAATAGAAAATAAAAAGAGACGAAATAAAACCCCATCAAAAGAAAATAAAAAAATTGTATAAGTGTGCTTGTTTAAATGCCACTTCATAGAAATAAATTGCATTGTAATAAATAAAGGTTTTGTGTGCATTTTGTTTTCATGCCACAACCTTTTCTTCTGATTTGAATCATACACTTTAATCTTGATCACATCATTTAAATTTATGTATTAGATTAGTGAATAAGTTCAACGAACTATTTAATCTTGATCGGACACTAGAAGATATATAGAATAGGATAAATTAATGGCCTAATATGCTCAAAATGTGGCCAAAGTTGTATTAGATTAGGATTAATTAGTGAATTAGGAAAATAATGGCTTCTAGTGTAAATGCACCAAAATTAGATTAGTTTTTAATTAGCATTTAGTTACCTTTTAAACGGTGATTAATTTTTTGTGAATAAATATTGTTATGCTTTTAAGTCAAATTCAATAAAAGACAAAATACAATTTTTTGTGAAGCAATAAAGTGCAACTACAAAGTGACGGCGATCCACTTCCCCACACAGAGCAACGACGAGGAAACCACTTCACACCTATTCGCCATGATATGTGATAACAAGAAGTGGGGGTGCGAAAAGTTGTTTTACCCACACGTGCCCCTTGTTAACTTGTCACTGCCTCCATGCTTCGCACCCCCCTCACACATTACCACTTACTGCTACCCTCCCCATCTGAAATCCACCTATCCATCTTCCCTCTCCTCCTGATACTGCGTCAATGGTAACATCTCCCATGCCTTCCTCTTCCAACCATTGTATTCCATGTGTCGCCAACCCGTTGCCCCCTATCCAGTGCCACTGATTTATTGCTTCCCATTGCTGATATCCCTCCATTAAATGCCCAATTTTCCAATCAGTAACGACTTACCCGTAATGGTAAATTACTCCCACGATAAACAATCCCCCCACTCAGTCATGCCTACTTTCCTAAATTGATATTTCACTGTTTGAATTCATTGTTCCTCTTTTTACACTTTATGTCGCTACCAAGCCTACAAATAGTACACATCATCTAAAGGTATCCCTATTGATTTTTGTCTTATCCTACATTATAGTTCTATTATCATGGTGCCTAAGAAGAAATACAAGCCATTTGCTAGTTCTTTTGCATTACAAGAAAACCCAAAGGCCTCCAATGCCTAAGACACTAAGAAACCAGTATTTTAAAGTTACATACACAAAATATGAATTCGACATGTTCAAATTACATAATTGGCTAAAATAGACCTACATTGACTTTGAAGATGACATAAATCTATGGGAATCCCTTTTGCCTCTGTACATATTCCCTCAAACCTATCCATTTCCTAATCTAGTCATGTGGTGCCAAGCTAAGTATAACCCCTTGCATATAACTGTGGTAGCTCAGAATGGAGACATTCAGATATCTATTACCCTAGAAGTCATCAACAAAATGCTTATTATCCCTGAAACAATTCCCTTAGCTTTTTCTCTACTACAGTAATAATGGACCTATATGAAAAGCTCACCTCCGCTGAAAGTGCTCAAACTTTTGAGATCTTTCTCCCTAAAGATGTTGAGCTCCCTAAAAAGAATCCTCCTTATCCCACATCCATATTCCCTGGGAGAGCTAAACACATCATTTCCCTAGTTTCTTGCTTGTTAGGCTACCAAATAGATCAATGGGTAGATGAAGCTATCGTAGGTTATGTATCAATTTTCTATAAAGAAAACAAGCCCGCCTTCATGTATAATTATAGTCAATTTTTGGCTAAAGCTATGCATGAGAAATTGATGAATATTACTACTAAAGGAGTGTTTAAATACTCCTTTGTGCTAGTACATATGTTTATTTTTCAGCGGGTAGATAGGTTACTTATTGTTCTACACAAGCAGGATGATCAGTAAGTGAATCAGGAAGTCAAGCAGTGGACCTCATCGATTAGGAAGAACTCAACTAAGTTCAAATTTTTAGGCTTCATTGATTGTTTCATTCACCCAGTTTCACAACTTCTCAGCAGTCAGAGTGAACCCAGGATCAATACAGAAATCAAAAGGATCCTTCATCTCAGTGATCAAGCTAGAACAGGAGACTGGTATCTTTACTAGAACTATACAGATATTAGAGTATATGGCTGTGAATTGGCTCCATATAAGTTGCCCAAATATGTTCCAATGATAATTTTATCTCTGCAATATACTAGGCAAATGATTAATATGGATAAGCTTCATTTTATTTCAGGGAAGAGGAAATCCCACTTCAAGAAAAAGGCACAAGTCAGATCATTCATTTGTAATACTAGATCAACAGGTTTAAAAGTAGATGCAATCCTCAAACAGATCGTTTTTCAACCAAGCTTCACCTGGTCTTATGAGCCATTCAATATTATTTCAAACTCAAGGGTGGAAGTCAAAACCACACATTACAATCATACACCAAGACTAGAGATTGAGAAGTATAGAAATCAAGAACAGTGGGAGGGAAATACACTTCAAGAATCAGAAGAATAGGTTTTACCTCCTTCTACTCTTCAGACTCCTACTTCTCACACCAAGTAGGATAAGAGGCCCAGAGAAGGATCTTTGTCATCGGCAGTTGGAGAAAAGGAATTCATTCACTATAAGAATAAATCAAGGATTGACTCCAAAGGCACTACTACTACTCAGGGTCAGAAGGAGCCTATCATCATCAATTTCGATGGTTCATAGGTATCTATAAAGATAGAGAACCTATAATCACTACTCCATATTCTTCTTTAGCTTCACAAAATTTGTTAGAAATCACTCAATTTGTAGGAGAAAGTGAAACAAAGTCGCCAAACATCTTCATTAATTTCTTTGAAATTAAGGAGAAGAATGAAGCTTTAAAGGAAAATGTTTATGCACAGTTTTGGAAGAAGACTTCTACTTCATAGCATAGGTTGTTGACAACTTTTGACGGTGAAGAGGGTAGAATGCAAATGGCTTTTCTACATGCTCAAGTGCAATTTCCCAAGGCTTCTCATTACAAGAAGATTGTATTTTCTTTCGATGCTAATTAGATACACCCAACTAATCAAATGGATGTGCATAGGCTATATAGTGAGATCATTTTCTCTACCATGGCCAATACTATTATGGAATTGTCAAAATGTGCAGTCACAATTGAATATTAAAAAGATATCATCTTTAGCAAAAGACAACAGGGTCAATTCATTAGCTGAGTGATTAAAATTGGATATGATCCTTGTTACAAATTTATTTGGGCACATCAACCCCAACTTAAATTTCAATGTTATTAGGGTTCATAAACCCCTAATATATTTGTTTCATGCCCTAAATAAATTAGTCCTATGAATTCCTCACTCTCAAAGAATTTCCATCACAAAATTCATCCAAAAAGTGTCTCTAAAGAGATCATTGCAGGAATCCCTTCATTAGGTTGCAATGAATTGCAGGTTCTACACTGACTAAGTGCTATGCATTACACTTACACCTTCTTTAGCATGTGTGAGTGAGCTTGGGAAAAGTTTCAGGAGAGTTTGAAGAATCAGTTATTCATGGAAACCTCTAGAAGCTTCTCCAGTGCCACCTGCCCCTGTAAGTTCGCCCAAGGATGACAAACGAAATTAGGAAACATCAATCTCCTATCTCCCTCTTTCATGGAACCAATTCCTAAAAAACAGAAAGGCATTCATCATCATCATTGATGACCCAACCTCCTTCACTCATCTATAAATGGATCACTCATCGAAGGGATCTAGAGGCTGAATAATTCTAAGTTGGAAGGAGGTGCTAATGGTTTTAGTATTGAGGCTGAGTATTATGGTAATGTTGGAATCTCTTGTTGTTCATGAGGTGAAGAAGGTTTGAAGCTAGAAGGATGGCACTGGATCGAACTTATGGGTTGTAATCCTTCTTTCTATTAATAAATATTTTCAAGATTTTTCCCCTATGTTTGTGTAATTTTTCAATGAATTCATATGTTTATCATACTTTCAATTCTATGTTATTTATGAATTATGGATCATTATGCTTTGACAAGTCTTTGTTTCTTTGATTACATAGGTACTGTCTAAGCATGTTAAGTATGACGAGGAGCAATGATATCAGTCAAAGGAGAGAGGGATCAAGTAAGGAATCAATTAGAAGTTGTAGGTTGACTCCTTATAATCTTTCTCTTATCTATCGTTCATAGGAAAAATACTGAATTGTTTTAACTATTGTTTCTAGGTTAGCTACCAAATCTAGAGGGTTAGCATTTCTTAGAAATACTAATTTTCCTGAAAACAAATTTGCGACTCCACTAGGGAGTGCTTTTCCCTTTTTTGGTAGTTTAGTAGCCGCTTAGAACATTCCACTACACATTACTTGTTGTTGTTCATTGAAGTCAAGCTTAATCCACTTAAAATTGAATTGAATTTGAGCCAAAATCACCTTCAAAATCGCTCCTTGTGATCATCGCACTATCCTTAACTGAGACCTGCTATGCATTGCAGTTCCCGCATGGACAAAGTGCTATGCATCACACTATCTATCACCATAACCTACGATGATTGATTGAAGATCAATTTTCCCATTTAGGAACTAAGGTTTTTGACCAGTTTTCATCTCTTTAATTCAGCCCTATTTAGACTAGGATTGATGAATGTTTTTATGTATTTGTTTTGTCATTTACAATCAATTATCAAAAAGTAGTATTAATCGATTTTCATTTCGATAGAAAAGTGTCGTAAACTCTTCCATTTCTTCAAAAAAGTGAAGTGTCGTAAAAGTCCTCGTTCATACCTGATCGATTAATCTATTCTACGCATTTGATTTCATTTCATTCAAAATGTCAAAAAGTTTCATTTCTTCAAACTTAAAAGTGTCATTCAATCTTCCTTTCTCTCTTAGAAGAAAATTGTCGTAAATTTCCATTTTGTGTGAAAAATTCAGAATCATATGTGCATTTAGTTTTTCTTATTATATCATCCACATTAAGGGAAACTGAAAACAAAGACATGCATTTGCATTTTAGAGTTTTAGTTTGTGTGCTTAAAGGAATGGTTTAGGGAATTGCATTAGTTTGTGCTCTTTATTGTTTTCTCAAAAGTACTTCTATGCTCTATCCCTTATAGTTTGGATTTTCAATGTTGAAAATAAACGAAAACAATGATTATCATTCTAGATGCATTTTTAGGAATTTCAGAACACATTTCATGGTGAACCATCAAAGGCAAATATTTAAGCAAGATCAACTTAAAATGAACCTCAATTAATCTAACAATGATTTGGAATGTAATGCAACACATCTAAAGGTCTAGGCTAGAGACATGTTCTGGTGTCTTTAAACCTAGTGGTTGTCGTTTTCACTGAAGGTTGGGTGATTCCTCCTCTTTGATCCAATAAGTGCTAGTATAGACTTGTGCTCCCTGTACTGTCACATATATAGTGGGAGACCCCAATAGGTTGAAATCCTTTATCCCTTGGAAGCTGAGTCTGTCGCCTTACCGATCGCAATGCACTGAACTCAACATTTGGGAAGATTGACTACCATACGTAAAGTCCTTGGTAATTTCTCTTTCATTTATCACCAAGGTGTGTATTATAGTTTGGTGATTTGTTTGGTAAACCCTCTTCTCTAGAGTCTCCAAAGTAGTCAATTTCATTCCTTTTTGACTCTGTAAAAGTAAAAGGATCATCTGAGCACTTGTCCTTTCAGGCTCATTAAAAATTGAAGGCGACTAGAGTCATATTTTTCTTTTTCTCGACTCTTTAAAACTGAAAAAGCGAAGTTGTGTCCAAGTGTCGTTAAAATTAATTGACCATGAATAACACCCTTTTTCCCTTAGTTGATTTTTAACTTTATAAAGTAATCCAAAATCGTGGAAGAAAGTCAATCCAAACCCCATTATTCGCAAAGAATAGTGAGTCAGCTGTCTTTGCCTCCTGAAGCAACACCAATTCAGACAAATTGGTCTCGTTTAACTGAGTCTAGCACGTCAATAACTCCTATTTCTTCATCTGGGTTGTTTGAAACATTTGTTTCAATAGCTTCAGAGACTCTAGTTACTCTAATTATTTCTAGTACCTCCATTCTTAAAGAGGAAGTTTCACAGTTACCTAAGGACATTAGTACTGATCCTAGTGTAACAGTAACTGAGGTTGTCCAGCAACAGATTGATCCTCAATTTGAAATTGTTCAACCAGGAAGTGCTTCTGAACCTAAAACAGCTCCATCATGAGTTGGTCTGGAACCTATCCTAGTTCAAACCGAAGTTACATCTAAACCAAAAGTTGTTCAGGAACCTCCCTTTGAAACTGTTGTTCATTTACCTGAACATCTGGACTTTGAATTTCAACATTCAGAAGTTGTTACCCCTCTGACATTAGTCACTATAGAAATTGCACCTTCTTCAACAATAGAAATATTTTACGGATTTGACAGCCAACCTCTCCCACCTGATTTGATTGCCATAGAAGAGATATTAGAGGATTCCACACCAGGCACCCCATTTCACTTTGGAACTGGGATTAATATTTATCCTGCTACTCCTGATTACTTTGCTTCATCTGCCCCTGCTTCTTTGCAAGTTCCCATCAAATCTTCAGGACAACTTTTGGGCTAGTTAACTATGGCTAAACAACTATCAACATCCAAGATTGTATCATTTGATGCAGCTGCAGCATAATCTTCTGTTGTCACTCCTTCAATGTTTTCTACCACACCCGAGTTGCACCTATACAGTGAATCGTCCATTCAAATTGGTTACCAATCACTGTCTGGAACCCACTTAGGGGTTGCTTCTGCACCATGGTCGACCCCCATTAACTCTTCTGGAATTCTACTTAGTTGTTCTCACATGGGAACTCAACAATTTGATCCTGCACATTAGTATTAATTTGGGCAATCTAGTCATCAAAGATCGGTGTATCCATTAAACATTAGATTGCCACCATATGGAGAGAAATATGCTTACTCACCGTTTTCTCCCTTTTCCAGGGGTCAACCATATGGTAATTTTCCATAGTATTCAGGTCAAACTGGAGTTAGAGTTTGTCAATGGCAACCAGTACTACGAAATCAACCAAGACTTGTGTATCCAACACAACCAATGCAAACTATGTCCAATATTCCTACTACACCTGTTGTTACTACTATACAGCTGTCACAAGCTCAATCTGTTGCATCTCAACCAGTACAAACTGATCCTTATTCCTTGTAACCACAAGTTTCGAGGCAAGAGGTTCAAGTTGCCCAAGTTGTTATACAATAGCCACTTGTTTCTAAAGCTCAACAACAACCTCAGGTTAGTGTACCTTTATCTGGAATGACCCAGGCGTACACTGGTATAGTTCATCCACAACTTGGTCAATCTTACATTATTGAGCAGCAATAGTTGGTTCAACAACCATGGCTGTCACAATTTCAACAAATTCAATTCCAGCAGTCCTAACCCAAATTTGGACTTGGTTCACAAGCTCAAACTGGTTTTGTTCAATATCAAGCTTACCAAAGACCTACGCAGCAAGGCTTTGCAGGTTATGGACAACCAAAATTCCAATTTGGTTATCAACAACTGCCTTATACTGGTTTTGTCCAACAACCTTACCAAGGTTACCAGATATAGATGCCCTATGCTGGTAAGCAAAGACCTGTTGCACAGGTGATTCCATCCTATCCTGCGTATGCTCCACCTGACTTGAATTGACAGTTGCCATTTGTAGCAACTTTAGACTTACCATATTTAAACTGGCTCACTAATGATCCAATTGCATATGCGCCTTGGTGGCCAGTGATTCCACATAAATTGCCATTTGACATTCCAAAGTTTAATGGAAATCTAGGAGAAGACCCATCGAATCATGTTATGACCTTTCATTTATTGTTTTCATCCAACACTTTTAATGATGATTCGATCAGACTTCGTCTTTTCCAAAGAATGCTTACTAGTCCTGCTACTAAATGGTATATTGAATTACCTAGAGCTTCTTTTGGTAACTTCATCATTATAGCCACTACGTTTTTGACCCACTTATAATTACCTATTAGGTACGAGACTGGAACAGAACTCTTGACCAACCTTAACCAGACTACCTCCACCCATATATCAGATCATATTCATGAGTGGCCGCGTTATCACCGAATGGTTAAGACATATGTTCCTGATCAGCTTTTAGATGAGTGGTTCATAAATTCCTTGCTGCCATCAATCATTGAGGATGTGGCAAAAGGATGAGTTGTCACAGAAGAGAAAGTCATTGCTCATGCCCAATATTTGGATTTGATTTACACACAATCAGGCATGCTCTATGATAAAATTCCTATTGCACCTAGACCAACCTTCACTATTCCACCACCTCCAAAATCAAGTAGGGACTCTCATTCCAGTGATGGCGTGATCAGTTCCTCAAGCACACAGAGGGAAAGAGGACCATCTGGTCAAACTCTTTTTATTTCCAATCAAAATGCGAATCAATTAGAAAACACTCTTGCCTTGGAGATTAATGCTGTGTCATCTAACAAAGTCAAAAATCCAAAGCAACCAGGACGTAGGAAAAAGGGAAAGAATAACAAGAAGAAACAGGAGAATTCCACTCCTGACAAATCATCTGAATCCCCTACTGTGGCTAGGAAACCTTGTTATCCATGTCTGATATGTAATGGTGAGCATTTTACAAGAGATTGTCCACATTGATCCGAGGTCTCTAAACTTTTAAAGGCTTCAAATACCTCAACCGTGTTGACAGATCTGTTTCCAACCCCAGAAACACATTTGGTTGCAACTGATAATGTTTCTACATCCTAAGTACTCATGTTGTCTATTGCAAATACACAAAACGATATTTTGGTGTCAACAAGGAATAAAGATTATGGAAATCTGTCGTCGTTGAATAACAAGGCTACTGATCAACCTAGTACTTCGGCCTCAACTTCACCAAAAGTTGTTCCACCAATCATACCTGAATTAACAATAAAGCCACGAAATGGAGTTGTACACAAATCAACATTCAATCCTCGTGCTCGAGCAACTCAAAACTATAATATAGTGGAAGATATAGCTCAATCACCTTCCGCTATGTCGAAACTTGAGGTGTTTCAAAATTGTCCCTCCCAGAAACAAGCTTTATTGTCAACAATAGGTGGAATAGATCCTATAGATTCTAATCTTGTGGTTTTTAATCATACGGGATATACACCATAGTTACCAGCACAATTAGCTTTCCTAACATAAGTAAAATCTCTCAATAAAAATTTTCACCAAACTATTATTAATGAGGGGGCATCTACTTGCATTATGTCTATAAGCTGCTGGAAAAATCTTAGTTCACCTCCCTTATCACGATCACCAACTACATTAAAATCTTTCGATGGAAGAACATACACACTGTATGGGATTTTGAGTAACCTGCAAGTTGAACTAGGGGGGCAAAAAGGAAATGTTGAGGTCGAGGTCACTGACGAGCTCCTTGATTACAACATTTTACTAGGAAGGCCTTGGGTATATGCTATGGTTGTCGTTGTTTCCACATACTTTTGAATGATTGCATTTCCCTTTAAAGGTGGAATAACAATCATTGATCAGCTAGCCTTTTTTGCCAATAGTTCACAGGCCATAGGAAGAATTCCATTGATACATGGAACTCAAAATCACTTCAAAATGTTGGAGTAGGTCTCCTAAAATATCCTTCCTTGATGGGTACTTTTACCCTCTCGTCACCATCTGGTTTTGTGGAAGTGGAAAGAGTGGAGACTTGCAACATGACTTCTTCTACATCATATGAGCTTAAGAAGAATTCCCAATACTTTGAAAGTGATGATTACGGAGAGGCAATGCTACCAAGCCCCATCGAATCATTATAGCAATAAATCTATTGGGCTTGTGTGGCAAACCCTAATCTGCACTCAACAATTGCATGGGTAGATAGGCCTTTAGAATATGGCACCTCTTCGGATCCTTTTTCGCATATACATTCAATGGATGAAGGGATAGTCCAATCAATGATGATAGGAGAGACGTTGTGGGAAGATTGTCATCATTGTTCCCACCTTTGAGATGACAATGAAGATTATTCAAATGAACTCAATCACCCATCAATCGTTGATTTCTTGTTGAATTATGTAAATACTGTGGATTCTGAGCATAATCTGTCTAACATAGAAGAAACAATTTCTATAAACATTTCAACCAAGCCTAACATTGTAGAAAATATTCATGTCGGCAAATATTGTTCTCCATTGGAACTAGATAATTACTATGCTCTTTTCCGTAAATTTTGAGATGTCTTTGCATGGTCTTATGAGGAAATACGAGGCATTGACTCAAGCATTGTTGAACATGAGATTAAAATATATCCTTATGTCAAACCAGTATGACAGTGGCTTTTACCTGTTCATCCTAAGAAAGCCATTGACATTAAAGTAGAGGTTGAGAAAATTTTGTGTCCTGGCTTCATTTTCCCTGTACCTCTTACTGACTGGGTATCTAATATTGTTCCAGTGATGAAAAAACAAGGGACAATTCGAGTGTGCATTGATTATAGGGATGTAAACCAAGCATGTCTAAAGGAAAACTATCCTACACCCTTTATTGACTAGATTATTGATGAATGTGCTAGATGAGAAATCTTTTCATTCATGGATGGTTTTTCTGGTTACAATCAAACCAATATCCACCCACAGGACCAATTAAAAACTGCCTTTATATGTCCATGGCGCACATTCGCATATCGAAAGCTACCCTTTGGTTTAAAGAATGCAGGGGCTACATTTCAGAGGGAAATAAATTATGCCTTCCATGACATAAAACATATTGTTCAACCCTATCTTGATGATCTGCCTACTCATTTGCGAAAACAGACTAAACACCTACAACATTTGAGAGCAATATTTTTACGTTGTCGAAACTACAAAATATGACTCAATCCACACAAGTGTGTGTTTTGTGTTGGCTCTGGTTGATTGCTCAGATTCTTAGTTTTGAAAGACGAAATTCGACTCGATCCCATAAAGGTTTAGGCAATTCTTGACATGCCTCCACCTTCAAATTTGTTACAGATACAAAGACTTTAAGGGAAGACAAACTTTCTGAGGAGGTTCATTCCAAACTATGCCGAATTAGCTAAAGGTTATACACATCTATTCAAGAAAGGGGTACCCTTCCATTGGGACCAAGTTGTGTAAGCGTCTTTTGATGCTCTCAAAGATAACCTGATTAAAGCATCATGAATGAATGCCCCAAACTATCAAAAACACTTTTACTTGTATCTCGTCGTTGGAGATACAACCATTGGTATGGTTTTAGTGCAAAAGGAAATTGGAATCAAACATCATATATATTACTTGAGTTACAATCTTAATGATACAAAAAGTAAATATTCATATGTTGAAAAGTTAGCTTTAGCAGCCATTCAAGCTATGCAGAGATTTCATCATTACATCCTCCTTCACAAAACTACCATTATATTAGATTGCAACCCTATGACATACATCTTGTCACATCAATTGTTGGGGGGCAAATATTCTAAATGGATTGTTATCTTGTAGGAGTTTTATTTGGAGTTCATCAAATCCAAATCAAAGAAATATCTCGTCTTTGCTGAGCTACTTTGCTATCTTCCCTCATCCTCCAATGATTTAAAATCAGAAGCATCAATCTTGGATGAGTCTCTATTTCTGATTTCATCAAGTGATCCATGGTATGGAGATATACTAGTCTATCTCCAGACCCAAGATTTTTAGCCTAATACCTCTTGCTTCGAACATCAACGTAATCGATACCAAGCCAAATATTATCTAATCATTGGTGATACACTTTATCATCATGGTGTCGATATAATCTTACGTAGGTGCCTTACTCATGAGGAGGCCGAGAAATATTTGAATGAATGCTATTCATGTGCTTGTGGGGGGCATTTATCTAGTTACGCAACTGCACAAAAAGTCCTAAGAGCTGGTTACTTCTGGCCATCTATATTCAAAGATTACATTCTGGCTATCAGAAGGTGCCATGCTTGTCAGATTTTTACCAATTACCACTTGCATCACTGCATCCAATCGTTTTTGTTGGCCCATTACCAAAATGGGGCATTGAGTTTATGACATATAAACCCACCTCGACCCGGGGGCATGGGTATCTTATAGTCGCTATTGACTATTTTACCAATGGGCCGAGGCGATGCCTACATTGAACAAAAGTGGCAAAATGACTGCTCTCTTTATTTTTTTAACCATGTGGTTTCCAAGTTCAGTGTACCACAAGCTATAGTTACAGATCATGGGTCGCATTTTTGCAATCACATGATGATCGAATTAACTACCAAATTAGGACTGTCTCACAATAGTTCTACTCCATATTATTCGCAAACTAACGGACATGTTAAGGCAATAAACAAAGTCCTTAAGCGCATGCTGTAAAGAATGACTGGAGTCCATAAAACGAATTGGCATTTAATACTATACTTTGCTCTATGGGCATATCGGACCTTGGTGATAAATGCGACTGGATTTATGCCTTTTCAGTTGGTGTATGGTTTGGAAGTAGTCTTACCAATCCAATGTGAAATCTCATCCCTCAAGCTCGCAATTGACCTACTAGCAAATGCTTCTGAAGAAGAAGCACGTTTCTTGGAACTAATCCATCTGGATGAAACCTGTCATGATGCTGCATTGGCTAACAAAGCACATAAGAAATGCATAAAGGCATAATATGACAAGAATGTTAAGCCTCGTGTCCTCTTAAAAGATGACCTACTCTTTCTTTATGATCAGGATTCTGACAAACTGGAAGCAGGAAATTTTGAACCATTATGGATGGGCCCTTATATTGTTAAACATGTGTCGACAAAAGGAGCCTACGAGTAAGACGATTATGATGAGATTCCATTGTTGCAACCCCAAAACGGGTTGTATCTTAAACTTTAATATGCTTAATTAAGTATAGTAAAACTCACTGTACATATGCTTTCGTTGCATTTTTGTGTGTTAGTCTTCTTTTAGAGTTTTTATTTGGTTAGGTAATCCACTTCACATTTGTTACAGATGTCAAACTTTTCGGAACCATTTGTTGGGTATGCCAATGGAGCTAGTCGTAGTACACATAACTTATCTTCTATAGCATGGCCATGTTCACTCCAAGAGGCAAGTTAGTGAGTTTTAGGGGGATATGTATTGGTTGATAGAAAAACATTATCGTTGAGTATAGCTCATTGATTGAACTCCTCTCTAATTCCATTTCACATGGCATAAGCCAAATCATTGTTAGGCTAGATTCACAACTTGTCATTCTACAGCTTACTGGCATCTATTCCATCCGAAACCCAACTATTCATCGCATGTTCCTATGAATTTGAATTTTGGAAAGACATTTTGAATTTGTTCAATATCAACATATTTCCAGGAATTTAAACACATTAACTAACTCTCTAGCAAACTATGTGTTAAATAGACATTTGCAACATATGTAAAGAAAGCATTTTTCAAATCACATCATCATTTGAACAGGATTTCATCACTTAACCTCAATAAAATTCTAATATTCAAATAGATAGCTATATATAAGTTTTTGCAAATAGTTTGTGTCCAAGGAAAAATTGGTCATCTGACCCAAAAACTCAAAAATGAATGCGGAAAATATCCTAGACTAGTGCTGTTGATGATAACAGGTTGCAGCCTGTGCTATCATACGCAGGAGTCTTGTCCAGCGACTCGACACGCGAATGGTATGGTGTTGCAATCTCATGGGTAACTCATCAGTTTGGACATCTGGAATACCGAGGGTTAAACCCTCTATGTGATCCTGCAGCTAAGCCAAGGTCTCTGCTATGCCCAAATCTCTGAGAACTGCTCTCGCGACAGCTCTCTCCATTGGCGCACCTGCTTCCCATGGGCGTACCACAGGTTGAATGGATCCAACATCTGCATACATATATGAGTTTATTTAGTCTTGGTAACAATAAAAAAAAACACAAAAAGAGGTGAAAACTTAAAAAGAAAAGTGTCGTCGAATCAATTTACCAATAACGCTCCACTACGCCCCAACTGGAAATACTAGATCTGGATCACCACGGAAATCCATTCCAACATATAGATATTCCTCAAAAGCCATCTCCTGATGGTTGAACCACTCAAAGAAATTGGAGGAAAATGAGATCCGTGGCTGGCTAGCATGCCTAGCCATAAGATCTACCCACCAGTGCATCCGTGGGTCTCTAGGTGTAGGTACTCCTAGAGAAATGTGTTGTGGCTGCATAAGCGGGATTCTTTCCAAGTCACAGGAAATCAAGATAGACCCATAACCAATTTTTTTTTTTTCTTTCCAACCTTCACCTTGGTCAGTTGTTCTCTCACAGATGGAAGAATTGCCTCACACCAATTGAACACCTTTGGTTCCAGGAATTCTATGGCACACTGCATATAAGATTTGTTTGCTAAATGTAAAGTCGCATTGCCAGCCAATCTAGCAAGGGTAAATAGGATTGTTCTCAAAGGTCGATCACTAACATCTCGGATATGAATCTTTCCATCTTTACTGGGTTGAGATCCTTCCTGACAGAACTGACGAATATAATCTCTCATTGATTCACCTCCTCTAGTGAATCCTAATAGTGAAATGGGGGCACCCCGCCTTGATAAACCCGTTAGAAAGTAAACACCCTCGATTGTAAAGGGGATAATTTCCCCCCTAATGTGAAAAACCTGGTTAGTAGGGTCCCAAGCACGAACAAGATAATGTAACATTTCCTTTTGTTTCCACATGTTGGATAAGCGAAAGAACTTCAGCAACCCACAGTTCTTTAAGGCATCAACTATGCCCTGATCATTTAAAGCAATCATGTCTTGTTCCTCATGTTCTCATTCTCGCCATATAATGACCATTTTGATCCAATGAATATCTGAAACAAAATCATTAGATAAATTAGGATCTAACTTGGGCAAAAATCAGTTAAAAATTTGAGGAAAAACAACTGTTTAAATTTAGCTTTTTGTACCCATCACACTTACCCTAAAGAGATAGTGCTATGCATTGTAGGCTACTTATTGGGAGCCTAAAATTCATCGCACTTTTCGATAGGGAAAGGTTGCGATGATTTAGAAAACAAAAGTTGAATCTGTAGGGGCTTGAAAAACTAAGAAATTTTCCTCAAAACTGAAAAAGAATGGAATAGAATGAAAGAGCATTGGGATGGCTTCTACCTGTTCCTGATGGCATGAGAAATGATCCACAGAATCCTTTGCAATCAGCTGGTGAAGTTTGGGGTAAAAAACTTCTCCAGAGCTCTAAATCCAATGGTAAAAATGAAATGGTTAAAATGAATTACCAAAACTTATTTTTATATTTACTTTTACATGTAAATCAAGTAGATGTTGGTTTTATTAATTTTTTATCCATGAATATGTATTTTTAATCATCTTTGGTGGAGTTTTGAGCAGGGTGAACGACTGAAAATAGAACCCAACATACTAAGTGGCGAATTGAGCATCTTTGACCACAAAGCAAACTTTTTGTTTTCTTTTTGAGCTTTGATATAAAATGAAAAGAAACCATAGAGTCCTCTTTAAACTCTTTTTAGAATCTCTAAATAATAAAATATTGTCGAGTGCTTGTCTATTCCAGCTCATTAAAGTATTGGAAATGACATCGCTCTTGTATTATTTTATGCTTTTTCAGACCTGAGGGATTATTTTACGAAAAAGAACTTATAGAGTCTTCTTTTCATCCCTTTTCAAACTCTCTAAACATGAAAAGGACCGAGTTATATTTGTCGTTAAACTCGTTAAAATATCATAATAGAAACAAACTTGTCCATCTAGACAAGACCGAGTTTTACCATCGCTAGACTTGTTAAAACATAAAATAGCAATGGGTTTGCCCAAAGGGTGAAATATAGAACAAACATATGTTATCCTCCTCAAGCTTGATAAAAAATAAAGAGGTACTGGTTAGCAATGATTGGGTAAAATGGGAAAAGTCTTGAAAATGTATGGTAGTGAGTCGCTTCTTGAACATGACACTTTCACTTTATCTCCGGGACTAAGTTCGGTTGGGTCATTCCATTTGATGGTTATCATACTGTTGGTCTATCACACCATCCATCACTTTTGTTTTGGATCAACGCTACCAATTCATCTCAGTGTCGTCGATATGTTCAGGAGAAGTCATCCAATTAAAACTTCATCCCTTGCAATACTATAAACCTTTATTTTCATGACTGCCATTCCTGAACTTTGTGTTGTCAGTTGATTCTCATCTCCAAAATCATTTACCTCATTTCATATCGTAGATGTGGGATACATTAAGGCCCTCCTATGACGAGTCGCTTCTTATTGACATCAGCTCACCATCCAAGAAGTTGACTTAGAAACACCCTTTCAGTGCTTTGAAGCTTGAATACATCAATGATAAGTTTCTCGCTTCTGGTGACAGGTTGACATCAATGGCCTTCGACCAAAACATTTTGCGTGGTGTTCGACATCAAATCATTTATTCACACCATGCGAAATGTACTGTAGTACCTTGAGGATCCTCATCATTATCGGTGATCCCTCTCGCGTCTGCTAAAAACTTACATCATTGGCTGATAAGCAGGAGATGTCTATCCATGTTCAACCTTAGAACATCTATTCACATGGTTAGACTTGTACATTTAGTGAAGATTGAACGTGTTTGAAGACCCCGGATCTAGTTTCATCCATTCGGGCTGCGATATATTTAGGAGTACCAAGTCAAATGTATAAAGGCTTTACACAGATGGTCATCTTAATCATGGATCACAAATCTATATCTGTAGAATCATAAGTCTATCTCTATAGATGACTATCTGATCTATGTACACATAATGAAAGTTTAAAAGCTCAGCATGGGAATACCTCCCTCAACGAGCTCATGAGAAAAATTAGATTATCATGATGTATTGTATTGTAATTGATGCATGTCATCTTTCGTTTTGAAACTTTTGATCCTCATGATAAAGCATTTCACCCGACATAGATATTTACAACCTCATACTTTAGGGGGCAACTGTTACAGATTTATTTGGGCACATCAACCCCAACTTAAATGTTGATGTTATTAGGGTTCATAAACCCCTAATATAGTTGTTTCATGCCCTAAAAAACTTAGTCATATGAATGTGTCACTCTCAAAGAAGTTCCATCACAAAATTCATCCAAAAAGTGTCTCGAAAGAGATCATTGCAGGAAGCCCTTCATTAGGCTGCAATGAATTGCAGGTGCTACACTGACTAAGTGTTATGCATCGTACTTAGGCCTTATTTAGCATGCAATGAGCAAACTTGGGAAAAGTTCCAGGAGAGTTTGAAGAATCAGTTATTCATGCAAACCTCTTGATGCTTCTCCAATGCCACCTGCCCCTCCGAGTTCACCCAAGGATGAAAAAAGTTATTAGGAAACATCAACATCCTATCTCCCTCTTTCATGGAACTAGTTCCTAAAAATAGAAAGATATTCATCATCATCATTGATGACCCAACCTCCTTCACTCATCTATAAATGGATCACTCATCCAAGGGATCTAGAGGCTGAATAATTATGAGTTGGAAGGAGGTGCTGATGGTTTTAGTATTGAAGTTGAGTATTATTGTAATGTTGGAATCTCTTACTGCTCATGAGGTGAAGAAGGTTTGAAGCTGGAAGGATGGTGCTAGATCGAACTTATGGGTTGTAATCCTTCTTTCTATTAATAAAGCTTTTCAAGATTTTTCCCCTATGTTTGTGTAATCTGTCAATGCATTCATATGTTTATCACACCTTCGATTCTATGTTATTTATGAATTATGGATCATTATGCTTTGACAGGTCTTTGTTTCTATGATTACACATGTACTCTCCAAGCGTGTTAAGTATGGGGAGGAGCAGCAAGACCAGTCAAAGGAGAGAGGGATCAAGCGAGGAATCAAGCGGAAGTTGTAGGTTGGCTCCTTATAATCTTTCTCTTATTTGTCGTTCATAGGAAAAATAGTGAATTTTTTTAACTGTTGTTTCTAGGTTAGCTACCAAACCTAGAGGGTTAACATTTTTTAGAAATACTAATTTTCCCAAAAACCATCCTACTGGTGTTTAAGCCATGAAAGATATTATCTAAAAGAAAAATGTAGATATTACATCATTGAGGAAGCATCTAAAACTGCCTTCTACAGAGGACACTTAGACCAAGGAGATTGTAGAAAAAGAACAAAACAAGAATGAAATGCTCAAGCTAATCATTTGAGCAGAATGTATAGATAAAGACCATGAAGAAGAAAATTAAGAAATTGCTTAAGGAAAAAGAGAAATTTACTTAGTTAGTTATAGCTCCCATCACAATTATTCCTATTATAGTGTCTAGAACAATAGGGGAATCTACATAAGCCACAACAGAACCTACATCAACAATGGGAGATTTGAACAAACTCTTATAGGGGTTGGCTCACTAGAAATAGGAAAATGAAAGGTTTGATAAGAAATTTAAGAATCTGGAAGCTCAGAAGATAAAAAAATGACATTATGTATGTTGAATAAATGCATAAAACACATAGGTTGACTGGAACGATAGAAGAGTTGCAGAGTGAGTTATTAATGGCTCAAACCTTGGCCCAAGCCAAGGAAAGCATTTGGGCATATATTAGTCAAGCCATAACTGAACCCTCCATTTAGATCATTTTTTAGCAAGAGGAACTTATAAACAAATGTCAGATAACTATTGATGAAGTGAAGAAACTTCTTAAGGACAAACCAAGTGAAGATACAAACATGATCAAAGTTATTAATTCAAAAACCAAGGTTGAGTTGGAGCAGATTGAGATTTTGGACAGAGCAAAAACCATTTTGGAGATCAAGAAGGTAAATTTGAAGAAAAATAACCTTATCACTCGGTTAGATACTAAGTGCCAAACCTTGAATATTTATGTTCAAAGGTTTCATTTTAAGTTTAATTTATTAAATTAGAGAGGACTACGAGGATTAGAGGCCCCAAATGACAGTTTGATCAGTTTGGAAGAATACTACCAAAAGATTCATACTATAGAAACTGATAAAGAAAATTTTGCAAGAATAAAGGGTCACATTACACGAAAATAGATGTTAGAAGATTTAGATTTTGACTTGATAATTAAGCATGAGATTAAACACATTTTTGTAAAAAAGCCCACTTTTGAGAAGTACACCGAGGTTGATGAGGTTTATAGGAAATTGGTAAATCTTGTTATACCAAGTGAAGACAGATGGGATCACTTGTGTGAAGTTATCGATCAAATTTCATCAACAACTGAGGGATAGCTGGGCAACACTTTTTGGGAACCACATCATCAACATATTCCTAAAAAATACTGCCAACACTTCACAGTTTTGAAATTCATATAGTTTTGTACTATTTTTTTATTTTTTTTTTGAAAATATCTAGAAGAAATTTTTTTATAAATAACTCGTCATTCGAGTTGTTAAGGGTTGAACCCTTGGATGAGCTTTGATAACAATATTGTAACTGAGCTGGAGATTTTCTTCAAGTTAATGGATTCTGGATTTTCCTTCTATAGTCTGTCTCCTAGTAAGTTTTTCTTATGTGCTTATTTCATTATGTCTTTCTTCATATACTTAAGCCTTTATGTAGATATTTGGGTAATATCATGCTGAGTATTAGTTGGTCTTAAATATCCTGTGAAGTTATAAACAATAACTAGGGACATGCTGAGTATTAGTCGGTGTTAAATATCCTATGAAGTTATAAACAATAACTAGGGACTATTTTATAAGACTATATGTTATTATAAACTCATCTATATCAATTAATTGTCACAACCATATGCATTCGTTTAAATATATTTTGTTCTACAGGAAACATTGTTTTCCTGTATTCGTTTCTTATAAGCAACCAAATATTATGTCTGAATATTTAGCAAGTAATATTTCATCAAGATTCTTCTATTCACTCATTTTAAATCAATTAACTATAGCTAGACAAATACCAACCCTTTCATCCAAGTTAGTAATTGTTAGGGCTTAAGAACCTATTTTCAAATTATTCATAACATTGTTCATCCAAAAATTTTAAAAACAAGGAAAACATTTTAGATTCTCTGGCATGAATAACTAACATAAATTCATCTCAAAGGACAACATCAAACTGGTGTCGTTATCGGGGAGCGAAAATTGAACTATTTTCCCTGGGACAATGATTAATAATTTTTCTTTAAGGTAAATAAATAGATTATAGGTTAAAATCATTCACCTGGAAACTCCACAAAACCAAGCTGGCTCCTTCAAAACATACCAGATCTCACTCTAACTCTCAAATTATATCTCCTTTATCTGATCCAGAGACATTGGTGAGAGAGGCCTCATTTAGAAGGAGACTTGAAGCTTCTACTTTTTCTTCTGTACCATTACAGCCTGAAGATATTTTATCTTTTGATCCCTTTAGCTCTATTCCATCGTAATTAGATTTGGCTGATCTAACATCTAGGGTCTTAGAAATTTTATCTAAAGGAGTTGATCTACATTCAGCTCTCTTAGTCCAATATTTTGAATCATACAAACTCCCTAAAATATTTTCGGATTCACCCAAGTCAGAGGAAGAAATATATGTACATTTACCAGAACTAAAACCAACTGATTTTATCTCCCCCACTCATTATACATTTCCATCTACTTCTACCCAACCTGAAGAAACCTTCTCTATATATTCAAACCCTTTGTTTGAAAATAAAGAACAAGTTGAAAAACAAGTTTACAAGTTACTTATTAAAACATCTTTGAAAATGTTTAGGGATCCTACACTTTCCCATTCTCCTCCTCCCCCTTTTACACCTCCATCTTCACCCACTACTTCACCATCTTCCTCTTCATCCTCCACTACATCATTTCCTAACTCTTCTACTGAAACATCTTCTTCTTCATATTAAAATATGGCCTTTGAACCTATAATTCAAGCTAGGTATTCTTCCCCACATCTTCCCAACTAGTTCAACAATTTTCTTGATGGGTATTTGAAACACCTGCCAAAGTTTAATGGCGCAACTGGTTTGTCTGTAGAAGATCATCTAGCTTCCTTTTCAGATTTTGTAGATAATATGGACATAGAGCATGAGGATGTATATATGCGATTATTTATTTATTATTTATAGGGAAACATTAGGATTTGGTTTAGAAAACTGAGACTTGATTCAATTCATTCTTGGAATGAATTAACTACCATATTTAAGAATCATTTGGGTGTTAAAAAGGATCCATTTTACTATCTTACATAGTTTGAAAAGCTTGAAAGAAACCATGGAGAAGCAATGGCAGATCTCATTAAACGATTCAATAAACTTTACCATAAGATGCCTCCTAATTGTAAACATCCGGTTACAGCAACAAATTTAGGTTTTCCAAAGCCTTTGATGATGACTTTGCAATCATTCTTAGGAAAGTAGATCCCCCACCTTACAGGACATGCAAACTAACACTCTAGAAGTTGAGACTAATAGATCAACATCATCTAAACTAAAATCCAAGGCTAAAAAGGCTGAAAGAAAAATGAAAGCTAAGGAAGGAGGGTCTTCCTCAAAAACCAAAAAAGATGATCAAAATATAGATCAGATAACATCATTGCTTAGAAACCTTTCTAATATGATTTCTAATATTGAAACTCAGCCTAGAACGATACAACAAACTACTGCTAGATGACAAACTCAGTCTAGAAGAGTCCTTCAAGCTCAAATTTTGTAGAGAGCTAACACTAATCAACATATCCACCCCCCTTTAATGATTGCTTACCAACAACTAAATGACATTATACCTTTAATTTATGAAGATATAAATAATCTAGATCATTCATATGTACATAATGCTATTGTTTCTCCCTCTTCAAATCAGTCTTCTCAAGATCAAGAAGGCCATCAAATTTCTAAATATTAGGCCTTTTCTAAATTCCTAGTTGTAGAATTGAATAGGAGATATGATCTAAGACCTAGGTCAGGGCCTTTTAGACCTCCAAAAGTCCCACTATAAATGAACCTGAAATCCTAGACCACAATCATTCAACCATTGAATCAAACAGTTGAAACAAGCCAAATTGATAAAACTATTTTGAAAACCTTTAATGTTGAAAGAGAACTGGAAAGAGTTAAAATACCAATTCCCCTAGCTGAACTATCAAAGAACCCAAGGTATAAGAACCAAGTTTCTAAGTGGATTCAGTCGTCCAGTGTGGGTGCTAAAGGGGATGTGATAATCCTGCAGGATGAAAAACCCTCAGTAGTTTTTGGTCCTTTCTCTGACATGATAGATGAGAATGTCCCACCTTGTTATGTGATTCTAAAAATTCATGATTTCCTATTATATAATTGTGTTTGATTCTGGGGCTTCCAATAATATGATTCCCGAATTGATCATGGACCAGCTGCAATTAGAAGTCACTAGAACATAACATGATTTTTACACTTTTGACTCCAAGAAAGTAGCTTATCTTGGACTTATTAAATATTTGGGGGTTACCTTAGCTCAGATCCCTGTCAAAAGTGTGGTTTTAGACATAGTCGTCACTGACATCCCTCCCAAATTTGTCATGTTGTTATCAAGATCTTACTGTGTTAAATTAGGAGGAAGCTTACAAATGGATATATCTTATGCCACTATTCCAGTATATGGGGGTGAGCATCTTAGGTTGTATAGAGAAGTTAGATTTATTTATATTGTTTGTAAATCTGATGAAGCTAGGAATCATCCTATTTATGCGGTTGACCAAGAGTTTTGGTGTTTTGAATTATCAGCTAATAATTCACAAAATACTCAACTTACTATTGAAAACATTGTTGATCAACCTAAAAGCATTGAAACTTGTATTTGGAAATTGTACTTTGATGGTTCTTGCTCAAAGGAAGGAGCAAGAGCTAGAATTGGATTAATTTCACCAGATAAAGAAAACATTACCCAATCGTATAAACTTGAATTCTATGTAACTAATAATGTAGTAGAGTATCAACAAAAATCAAACACCACAATTTGACTCTAAAATTGTTGATGATAGAATTATCCAATTATCTAACAATTTTATTACAAAAGGGTTCATCCCTCTTGAGAAGCTCTTTGATCATAATGATTTCCCAAAAAATCCACTATCTGATTCACATGATGAAAATATTGAAATTTTTAACATTTGAAGTTCGGAAGAGATCAGAAATGTTAAAAATTATGCATCCCTGTCAATGGAAGCCAAAGACAAATATTTAGCCCTCCTTAAAACCTATAGATATGTTTTTTCATGGTCTTATAATGAATTAAAAACATATGATACATCTCTTATTGAACATAAAATTCCATTAAAACCAGAGGAAAAACCTTTCAAACAAAAATTGAGGAGAATTAATCCTGTCATTCTTCCTATTATTGAAAAAGAACTTAAGAATCTACTGGATGATAAAATAATAATTCCATTGAGATATTCTGATTGGGTATCCAATCTAGTTCCAGTGAGGAAAACGAATGGTGAAATTAGATTATTTGTGGATTTTAGGAATTTGAATAAATCTTCCATGAAAGATAATTATCCATTACCTAAGATGGATCAATTACTTCAAAAAGTTTTAGGAGCCCATAGAATTTCCATGTTAGACGGTTTTTTTGGATAAATCAGATTATGGTTAGTCCAGAGGATAGAGAAAAAATTACATTCAGAACTCCTTGGGGCACATTCTTGTATGCCTGAATTCCTTTTGGGTTAACTAAAGCTGGAGCCACATTTCAATGTGCTATGGACCTAGCATTTGTAGGTAAGACCAACAAATTAGTTTTTATTTATTTAGATGATTTAGCTATTTTTTCCAATTCCAATGAAAAGCATTTAAATCATTTTAGAAGGGTTTTTGGCATGTGAAAAAAAGTTTGGATTTCTCTTAATCCCAAGTCTTTGTTTTCACTCCAAGAAGGAAAATTTCTTGACCACATCATTTCTAAAGGAGTAGTCATTGATCCTAAAAGAGTCTCAACAATTCAGGCACTCATATTACCAAGGAACAAGAAGGAAGTTCAAGCTTTCCTTGTGAAAATTGTTTTTTTAAGAAGGTTTATCCCTAACTATGCTGAAATAGTTGATGACATAACTGATATACTGAAAAAGAACCATGAAGTTAAATGGACTATTCCTGCTAGGTATGCATCTGATCAGATTAAAAAGGCCATTGCAAAAGCCTCCATTTTGCCAATCCAGATTACTCTAAACCTTTCAGTGCCTTTTCTTTTGCTTCTGAAACTACCTTAGCTATTGTTCTTTTGCAAAAGAACAAAGATGGAGGTGACCAACCCATTTCCTTTTTTAGCAAAGTTATGCGAGATGCTAAGCTAAAGTATGAAATTATTGAAAATAAAGCCTATTCTTTAGTTCAAGCCCTGAAAGCCTTTAGAGTCTATCTCCTCCACTCTTCTATTATTGCCTATATACCTAATAGTGTTGTCAAAATTGTTCTAACTCAGAATGATACTAATGGAAGGAGAGGGAGATCGATAACGAAGATTTTAGAGTATGATCTCATCATCAAAACTACCAAGTTGGTACAAGATTAAGGCTTGGCTAAGCTCCTTGCTGAATCCAATTGCAAGATATTAGGAACAAATTTTGTTTTTGAAATCCGAGCCGAGAAGAATCCACAAGAACCTTTTGCAGCCCCCACTTAGGAGAATCCAAAACAACATTCTGAGAGCCCAATTGAGAATAATCCACAAGAACCTTCTGAAATCCCAACATAGGAGAATCCACAAGAACCTTCTGTAGAAGATTAGACAAATCCGATTCAAATTGATGAATTTCTTTTATTATCATATTTGTACTTTGATATTGTGAATTTTCTTAGATAATTTGGATGTCCACCTGAATTCAACAAAAAATAATGTAAAACACTGAAGTTGAAGGTTGTAAAGTTCTTTATTGTTAATGTAAATCTTTATTGGAAGGATCCTCTTAACATCCTTTTACTTTTCTTAACAGAAAATGAAATAGAAGGGACCATTGATCAATTTCATGTAGGAATTTGTGGAGGGCACTATGCTTGGAGGTCTACACCTTACAAAATCTTAAGGGAAAGGTCCTATTGGCCTACTCTATTTTTATGGGTGGGAGAAAAGGTTAGGAGTTGTACACAGTGTGAAATGTTTGTTAGAAAGCATAGATTAGAAGCCCTTCCATTGGTTCCAGTGCTAGTCAAAGCACCATTCCCTCAACGAGGATTGGATTTAATTGGTGAAATTAATCCTCCATCAAGCAATCAACACAGATGGATATTGACTTCTACAAATTACTTTACCAAATGGGTAGAAGCCATTCCAGATATAAATGCAACTGATACTGTTGTTATCCATTTTATTGAAGAATACATATTGTTTAGATTTCGATGCCCCAAGAAAATAGTGACATACAATGTAGCAGCATTCAACAGTACTAATATGATTGGGTTCTATTAGAAATATCAAATCTTGTTGCATCATTCTACTCCATACTATCCACAAGGAAATGGAGTGGTAGAGTCCTGAAATAAAATTTTGGTTAAAGTTATAAAGAAAACATTGGATGATCATAAAAGGAGTTGGGGCATTCATCTCATTTATGCACTTTGGGCCAATAGGATTTTACCCAAAAGATCAACAGGTAAATCCCCTTTTCAACTTTTTTATGGTAAAGAAGCTATATTTCCCACACATTTATATTTTCCTATCATGAAGTTTTTGCAAGAGTCAAATGAAGAGCCTGATGAATTCTCTCGAAGAATAAATCAGATAATGAGGATAGAGATGAAACTCATTACAAGCTTAAGAAATATCACAGTAAAATGAAAAGCTTGTTTGATAGAAAAACTAGGGAAAGAGATTTCATGGAAGGTGATTTGGTACTAATATGGGATGCTAGAAGATAAGAAAAAGGGAAACATGGCAAGTTTGACAACATATCAATGGGACCTTTTAGCATTGCTAAGGTTAAGGGTAATAGCACTTTCATTCTGTAGAATTTGGAGGGAGAGTATTCCTCATTTCATGTCAATGGGAATTACTTGAAGCACTACATTCAGTATTGAGAGGTTTCCATTCATTCATCATTGTATTATACCGAATAGTTTATTTTACATGCAGTGTCTATTTGTTTCAATAGAGACCCCATTAGCCCTAGGAGAAGACACATGGATCTGAAAGTTCTCTGCAACCTGCAAGAGAAAGCAGCCCCCAGTTGGAGCCAATTTTGTAACATGCTTTATTTTTTATAAGTTAGTTTTTATTTTATAAAAGAGGGTATGGAAAAAAATAAGGAAAAAAATGGAAAATAAAAATAGATGAGATAAAGCCTCATCAAAAGAAAATAAAAGAATTGTATAAGTGTGCTTGCTTAAATGCCACTTCACAGAAATAAATTGCATTGTCATAAATAAAGGTTTTGTGTGCATCTCGTTTTCATTCCACAACCTTTTCTTCTGATTTGAATCATACATATTAATCTTGATCAAATCATTTAAATTTATGTATTAGATTAGTGAATAAGTTCACCAAACTATTTAATCTTGGTCAAACACTAGAAGATAGGATAAATTAATGGCTAATATGCTCAAGATTTGGCCAAAGTTGTATTAGATTAGGATTAATTAGTGAATTAGGAAAATAATGGATGTTAGTGTAACTGCGCCAAAATTATATTAGTTTTTAATTAGCATTTAATTACCATTTAAATGCTAATTATTTTTTTGTAAATAAATATTGTTATGATTTTAAGTCAAAGTCAATAAACGAAAAAAGGCGATTTTCCGTGAAGTGATAAAGTGCAACTACAAAGCGACGGTGATCAACTTCCCCGCCCAGATCAACGATGGGGAAGCCACTTTGCACCCCATCGCCATGATATGCGATAATGACAGGGGGTGTGAAACATTGTTTTACTTGTGTGGGCCCCACACTAACATGTCACTGCTTCCATGCTTCACACCCCCCTCACGCATTACCGCTTACTGCTACCCCCCTATGAAATCCGCCTATCCATATTCCTGCTCCTTCCAATAGCATGTCAATGGTAACATATCCAACCCCTTCCTCTTCCAACTGTTGCATGCCACATGTCACTGATCTATTTCCGCCAATTTATTGCTTCCTGTTGATGATATCCCTCCTTTAAATGCCCAATTTTCCAATCAGTAATACCTTTCCCGTAACGGTAAATTATTCCCACATAAATAATCCCCTTGCCTAGTCATGCTTGCTTTCCTAAACTATTATTTCACTATTTGAATTCATTGTTCCTATTTTTACAGTTTATGCCGATATCAAACCTACAAATAGTATTCGTCATCTGAAGGTATCCCTATTCCTTTTTCTCTTATCCTACATTACAGTTTCGTTATCATGGATCCTAAGAAGAAAGACAAGCCATTTTCTAATTCTTCTACATTACAGGAAAATCCAAAGGCCTCTCATTCCTTAGACGTAGACCACATCCCAATAGCTAACCAATATTTTAAAATTACAAACACTGAATGTGAATTCGACATGTTCGAATTACATAATTGGCTAAAACATACCTACATTGACTCTAAAGATGACATAAATCTATGGGAATCCCTTCTGCCTCTGTAGATGTTCCCTCAAACCTATTCTTTTCCTGATCTAGTCATGTAGTGCCAAGCTAAGTATAACCCCTTGCAAAGAACCATGGTAGCTTAGAATGTAGACATTTTGATATCTATCGCCCCATAAATCATCAACAAAATGATTTTTATCCCTTAAAACCATTCCTTTAGCTTTTTTTCTACTATAGTATTAATGGACCTATATCAAAAGCTCACCTTCCCTCAAAGAGCTCTACTATTTGAGATATTTCTCCTTGAATATGTTGAGCTCCTTAAAAATAATCCTCCTTATCCAGCATCCATGTTCCCTGAGAGAGCTAAACACATCATTTCCCTAGTTTCTTTCTTGTTAGGCTACCAAACATATCAATGGGTAGATGAAGCTATCCTAGGTTATCTATCCATTTTCTCTAAAGAAAGAAAGCATGCCCCAATGTATAATTACAGTCAATTATTAGCTGAATCTATGCATGAGCAATTGATGAATATAATTATTGAAGGAGTGATTAAATACTCCTCTGTGCTAGTACATATGTTTATTTTTCAGCAGGGAGACATGTTACTTTCTGTTCTACACAAGCAAGATGATCAAAAAGTGAATCAAGCAATCACACTGTGGACCTCATTGATTAGGAAAAGCTTGACTAAGTTTGAATTTTAGACTTATCGATTATTTCATTCACCTAGTTGCAAAGCTTCTTAGCAGTCAGAGTGAACCCGAGATCAATACAGAAATCAAAAGGATCCTACATCTCAGTGATCAAGCTAGAAGATGAGATTGGTATCATTACCAGAAATATATAGAGATTAGATTATATCAGTGTGAATTGGCTCCATATAACTTGTCCAAATATGTTCCAATGAGAATTTTCTCTCTAAGGAGAATGATTAATATGGATGAGCTTCATTTTATTTTAGGGAAGAGGAAATCTTAGTTCAAGATAAAGGAACAAGTAAGATCATTCATTTGTAATACTATATCAACAGGTTTAGAAGTAGATGAAATCCTCAAACAGATGGGCTTTCAATGAAGCTTCACCTGTTCTTATGACCCGTTTAGTATTATTTCAAACTTAAGGGTGGAACGCAAAACCACACCTTACAATCATACACCAAAACCAAAGATTGAGAAGTATAGAAATCAAGAACAATGGGAGAAGAATACACTTTAAGAAGTAAAAGAACATGTTTTACCTACTTATACTCTTTAGACTCCTACTTCTCACACTAAGCAGGACAAGAGGTCTAGAGAAGAATCTTCATCATCAATAGTTGGAGAAAAGGAATTCATTCACTATTAGAACAAATCAAGGATTGACTCAAAGGCACTACTACTACTCAGGGTCAGAAGGAGACTATCATCATCAATTTGGATGATTCATAGGTATCTATAGTGACGAAAGAACTTGTAATCACTACTCCATCTTCTTCTTCAGCTTCACAAAATTTCTTATAAATCACTCAATTTGCAAGAGCAAGTGAAACGGAGTAGCCAAACATCTTCACTAATTTCCTTGAAATTAAGCATAAGAATGAATCTTTAAAGGAAAATTTTTATGCACAGTTTTGGAATAAGACTTCTACTTCACAACACATGTTTTTCACAACTTTTGACAGCAAAAAGGGTAGAATGCGAATGGATTTTCTACAGGCTGAAGTTCCATTTCCCAAGGCTTCTTCTGATTACAAGAAGACTATATTTTATTTTGATGCTAACCATATACACCCAATTGATCAAATGGACATTCATAGGCAGTATGGTGAGATTCCTTTCTCTACCATGACCAATACTGCTATGGCATTGTCAAAAGTCAGAACTGCTCTGTCAAATGTGCAGTCACAATTGAAGATTGAAAATATATCATCTTTATCAAAAGACAATAGGGCCAGGTCATTAGAATACTTAGTGATTAAAATTCGATATGACCCTACTAGTGTTAAATCTATTGAAGATATTATCAAAAAGAAAAATGCAGGTATTATAGCATTGAGGAAGCAGCTAAAACTGCCTTCTACATAGGACCCTTAGACCAAGGAGATAATAGAAAGTGAACAACACAAGGAAGAAATGCTCAAGCTTATCATTTAGCAAAATGTCTAGATAAAGACTAGGGAGGAGAAAATTGAGAAATTGCTTAAGGAAAAAGAGAAATTTATGCAGTTAGCTATAGCTCCCATCATAGCTATTCCTATTACAGTGTCCAGAACAGTATGGTAATTTACATTAGCCACAACAGAGTCTACATCAACAAGAGGAGATTTGAACAAACACTTATAGGAGTTGGCTCACTACAAACAAGAAAATGAAATGCTTCATAAGAAATTTAAGAATTTGGAAGCTCAAAAGATAAAAAAAATGGCACTCTGTATGTCAAAGAAATGTAGAAAACACACAAGTTGACCAGAAGGATAAAAGAGTTACAGAGTGAGTCATTAATGGCTCAAACCTTGGCCCAAGCCAAGGAAAGAATTTGGATAGATATTAGTCAGGCCTTAATTGAAGTATGGCCCTCCATTTAGATCATTTTTTAGCAAGAGGAACTTATAAAAAAATGTCATATAGCTATTGATGAAGTGAATCTACTTATTAAAGACAAACCAAGTGAAGCTTAAAACATGATCAGAGTTCTTAATTTAAAAACCAGGGCCAAGTTGGAGTAGAATGAGATTCTGGACAGAACAAAAACCATTTTGGAGATCAAGAAAGTTTTGCAGAAAAGGAACCTTATGAATCAATTAGAGACTAAGTGCCAAACCTTGAAGATTTATGTTCAAAGGTTTCATTTTAAGTTTAATTTACTCAATCAGAGAGGAATATGAGGATTAGTGGCCTCCAATGACAGGTTGATCAGTTTGGAAGATTACTACCAAAATATTAATACTATAGCACCTGATAAAGAAAATTTTGCAGGCATAAAGGGTCATATTACGGGAAAAAATATGTTAGAATCTTTAGATTTTGACTTGACAATTAAGCATGAGATTAAACACATTTTTGTAAATAATCCCACTTTTGTGGCGTACACCGAGGTTGATGAAGTGTATACGAAATTGGTAAATATTTCTATACCATGTGAAGCCAGATGGGATCACTTGTGTGAAGTTATCGATTAAATTTCATCAACAACTAAAGGTCAACTGGGCAACACGTTTTTGGATCCACATCATCAATAGATTGCTAAACAATAGTGCCAATACTTAGCAATTTTGAAATTCCTATAGTTTTGTACTAGTTTTGTATTTTTGTTTTGAAAATATATAAAAGAAATTGTTGTATAAATAACTCCTCCTTCGAGTTATTAAGGGTTGAACCCTTGGATGAGCTTTGAGAACAAAATTGTAATCGAGCTGGAGATTTGTGTTCAAGTTAATGAAAGGATTCTGAATTTGCCTTCTATAATTTGTCTCCTATAAGTTTTTCTTATGTTCTTATTCTTGTAGCATTTTTTGGGTTTTGGTAAGTTAGAATCAATTAGTCAAAAAATGAAAATATATTTCAAAAAATGTTAAGATAGGATATGGACAAAAAGAATATTGATTTAAAAAATGTTAGGGATTTTTAATAAACAAGTCCATATCAAATAAAATGTTAGAATAGACGCCCTAAAAAATAATGGAAAAAACAAAATGTTAGGTTAGAAAGAAAAGAAAAAAACAATAAACTATGAAAGTGTTGCAAATCTAAATGCCACTACTCTTTGTCTAGTTCAGTTCTGCAAATAATAGTTGTGTGCAGTTTGTTTAGATGCCACACTAGTTTATTTGATCCAATTATACAGTTTAATCATGATTGGATGTGATTTAAATTTGATTGTAAATAGGTAGAAAATAAAATTGGCCCAACAATTTAATCTGAGCTAATGGAGGAAATAAGGGATAGAGGTAGATTAGTCATAAAAATGAAATATTGAGTTTCTAGCTTAAATGCACTCATATAAATCAATGAAAATGTTAGGAGTAAAAGGGTAGGTAGACATGTCAAATGTAATTGAAGCATCAAATTGATTTTATCCTAGTTTGTAACATTGGAAAGCTATGCATTCAATAATGGGTTTTAATTAACTGTAAGTTTTAAAAACATCCATGTTATTTCATAAATGTCTCCATTTATTCATTTATTCACCATAACCCACAACTATCACATTCACCCTCAAAGTCGTGACCCCGCCATCATTTCCACCTCACGTGTTAAACACCCCCCACCTTACCTTTCATCTTGCATACTGGCACAAGATTTTATGGCCCACGTCCCTCCTTGACCCTCATTCACCATCCAAACCTTATCAGCGGGGGGGTTCGAAATGGGCACTTTCCTAAACCGCTGCCATAAATAACCGTTTCCACATTTTAGTGTTTTGGGACTTAAAATCTAAAAACTACTTACCACCTCACCTTAGCCCGAACACGGTATATAAGCGTTTACCGCCACTCCATGTCACACTCCATCTCATGTCTACCATCCAATCAACTGGTGCCTATCCGTTATCCATTCAATTCTGCTCCTACAAATTTATGATTCAAAGGCCGGTTAATTAATCCCATTGGAATGAAAAATTTAACCATTCATTGTCACCCCCGCTCCAATTTTTCCATTATAAACCTTGTTAATTCACTAAAACAGTTACACATTCCATTTATGTAACCAAACTAATCATTGAAGGTTTCTTCCCTACAGTTCGACCACTGTCCGACATTAAGCAATTATTTTTCCTGTTCAGGAAACTAACATGCAGGTCCACTTGCTTCTTTTACAGTTATACAGTTTTGACTGTGATCACTCTATTTTAGGTTCATTTCCATCATTCTCAGTGTGCAATTCGTTTGAAAAAATGCCTCATAAGTGAAAGGAAATTGCAGAAGTCCCAAATCCCCTGATTCATCCATAGGTCTACTTCCATCATACCCCACTGGTCGACATAGATTGTAAAATCATTGAGACTTCTTCTCAATTTGATTTATATGAAATCTATTGTTGGATGGAAGATCAACTAATTGATCAAATAGATGAGATAGGGTTCTAGGACTCTGAACTCCCTCACTATATTTTCCCTCAAATACATAGAGCACCTGAATTTGTGAGGAAATGCCATGAATCTTATGATCCCAGTCAGAGAGTAATTATTTCACCCACAGGAGAAATAGTTTGTTTAATCAATTCTGACTCCATTGAGAAAATGTTACAGGCCCTTTCTACTACACCAACTCATCCTTTTTCCCATGAGAACCTGATAGAAGCTTATAAAAAACTAGACTTTACTTAAAGATCCCAGACCCTTGAACTTTTTCTAGTTGTTGATGGTCCTTTGCCTAAAATAAACCCTCCTTATGATTCATCCATGTTCCCTGATAGAACCAAGCAAATCACCTCTATTTTGTCCTATTTTCTTGGTTACAACTCTGATCAATATGTTAATGAAGCCATCTTTGGTTTCTTGTCCATCTTTTCTACTAATTCTAAGCCCACTGTTATTTATGATTTTAGTCATTTCCTAGCTGAAGCAATACATGAGAAATTTGGCAAGTTTAATACTGAAGAAGTATTCAAGTATGATTCAGTACTTGTATACCTTTTTATATATTTTCAGGGAGAAAAATTCCCATTTACTTTACGAAAACTAGATGAGGAAGGAAATCAACAATCAGTGATATTCTAGACTTTCATGGGAATGAACGAGAAGGAAGAGTTTACATATAAACAATTCATAGAACTTTTTATTCATCCAGTTATCAGTTTCATGAGTAGTGCTCCAGTACCAAGGATCAGTGAGGAGATTGTCAAAGTATTACAGTTGGTTGATCAAGCTACAATAGGGGATTGGTATTTCTACCAAAAATATACATAGATCAGGGTGTATTGTTGTGAGCTTCCACCCTACAAACTACCCAAGTACTTTCCTATCAGAATATTTGCACTGGAATACATAAGACAGAGGTTAAATGCAGATGAAGTGCACTTTGTGGCTGCAAAGAAGAAATCACAATTCAAGCTAAGAGCCCAGGTTGGTCCATTCATTTACAACACCAGTGCAGCAGGAGGGGAAGTAGAAAAATTATTTAAGGAGATGAAGTTCGGTCTCAGTTTCACATCGTCTTATGACCCAATTGGAGTGGTTTCTAAAATCAGGCTAGAAAACAAGTTCACTGCATATCACCATACAACCAGGCCTAAAATAGAACAATATAAGAATCAATTGGAATGGATAGAGAAAACCCTCCAAGAGGCTGAAGAACAGGCAGTTTCTACATAAAATTGACAAACTTCACTTGCACAAGAAAAGTCAGCAAAAAGAGGAAGTGAAGAACAATCTTCTCCTACAACTGAAGCATCAAGCCAAGGCTTCAGAATTGTGCAGAGAAAGAAGAGACCAAGGATCTCTATGATTGTTTGTGCAAAAAATAAACCTCATAAGACATAATTAGATGGACTTGGAGAGACTATGCTTTATACACAGTCTGGTGGACAATCTACATAGTCCCCAACTTATTCTACTACTTCTCATGAACAACAGGTAATTCAGACTAGTGGAGGAATTCCAAAGGATAAGGAGGAAGACATTTTTCATGTCTTCAGTGAGATTAAAAGGAGGAATGAAGAATTGAAGTTGAACACTTATACCCAATTCTAGAAGCATTCTTCCAACTCTCAAGCCAGGCTTCTCTCAGTCTTTGACTCAAAGAAGGGAAATATGTAGATGACTTTCTTACAAGACCAAATTCCATAGCCTGGGATTGCTGTTCACTATCAAAAGCAGACTTTTTTTGAGTTCAATGTTAAGGATGTGCATCCAATTGATCAAATTAAGATGCACAAACAAATTGGGTAGATGATTTCTTCTGCGTTGACTAACACTGCCATGAGTTTGTCAAAAATGCAGGTTACTTTGGCTAACACTCAGTCATAACTTAAGTTGGAGAAAGTCTCGTCATTAGCAAAGGACACCAAGATTCAATCCTTGGAAAATCTAGTGCTGAAGATGGAATATGATCCCACAAACATAAACGCTACAAAAATCTTATTAAGAAGAAGAATGTTGAAGTTGCATCATTAAAGAAGCAACTCAAATTGGCAGCCTCTGAGGACCCAATGGCTAAATAAATTGAAGAAACAAAAAATTAGAAGTTTGACATGATGAAGCTCATCATAGAACAAAAGATACAGATAAAACAAACAGAGGAGCAGATGGAGAAACTAGTCAAGGGAAAAGAGGAAGCTTTTAAAAAGGCTCAAACTCCAATGCATATAGTCCCCCTTGCAACAATTCCTACCATCAAGGTTTCTACTTCAGCTACAACATCAACCATAGGTGATGGGCCTCTAAATTAGACATTTAAAGCCCATGACTTTAAATTAAACAATAACTCAAGGCCTATGACCATCCTTCCACAAATTTAACCTCTCTTTTTGCATTAGATAATTTATTTTTAACTTTAATATATTCATTAGGAAGGTTTATGAATAATTGAATATTTGTGCCTAATATTATTTATTGTTTGTGGAATATTATGATAATATTGGGAAGATTATGAAGAGCTAGAGGAGGAGATAATTTAGGGACTTGTTCCCTGCTACTAGAGGATCAATAATAGATAATAAGTCAACAAGATATTACGGAATTATGGCACAAATTGTGGAACTCCAATGATTGAGAAATTCTAGGAATGTGTTCCACCAATCAAGGGGACTAGATCCACTAATCAAGGGATTTTGGTGGGGAAAGATTCTTGCACTCATGGGGAATGATTCATAATCATTTTGTATAAGTACCAAGTCAAATTTGCCTCTAGGGATTTTTTTCTTTTCATTAGTGTTAGGATGTAGAGAGCTTGTATTTTTGCAGCTCCATTGCATTTTCTTGCAAGGATGTAATTCCATTGATGAAAGTAATGAATATTGGTGTCATGTTTAGCTTCTAAATCATGTTCTCCTCAATAGGTCTTTGAGTTTCCTTGGGCTTGTCCATCCAAGGAGCCTCAAAGCCCTTTTGTATCATTTTCTTTCCTTCTTTTCATTTCTTATTCACATGCATCTCTTCTTTTTATTTCTTTTTATTTCTTCATTTAGAATTAATGATTTCTTGTTGTAGGATTGAGTTAAATGGTTGATGTAAGTTATTTTGCAGGATCACAAGCATTATTTCATCCTTGGAAAAGAATTGTAAGTTCATAATAATCATTGATTTGCTTGGATTAGTATTCTTATTCCCAAGTTTAGATTGTTGGGTCTCTTGAATTTATCTTTGCTTTAATTATTGTAATAATTAGATCACTGTATTATTTTTAGACAAAGAGATGGGTGTTAGTATAGAAGTGTATCAGAGCTTGAGAATAGGGATTTAATGGTTGAGTGATAAAAATAGAGATTGAGTTGTCAATGCAGTTAGGATAGGATTTGACTCATAAAACAGGAAACAATGTAATGACAGAGAGATTATCGAGAATAGAGTGAGTAAGCGAGAGATGTGATAGAGATAGGGTTTGAGAATGAAACAGAAGTTAGACAAACTGTTGTAATCGAACTGAGAGGGCTGAGACTCTGTAATTTCCATTTTTTTTGAAGAATTGATTGAAGTGTGGTGTGGACACACTGTTCTGGTGCATAAACTCTCTTATGACTTTGTATTGATGTTTTGGACCCTAATCAGGTATTTTTCTATGTTCATACATTTTATTTATAAATCACAGTCAATTAGTGTTAAGCATTAATACTGAGTTTAAGCACTAAACCTCTTCTTAAGCTCCTTTATTAAAAGTATGAATTAAGCACAAGGGTGGTATTGATAAGTGGGAAGTGGTATCTCGCACACCCTAAAGGCTATAAACATTATCCCGAAAATTCACACAATTAACCTTAGTAGGTGACATGTAGCACAAGAAAACCACTTTTCTCACACTCTCTCAACCTGATATCGGTCATGCAAGATTTCACATGAGATTGCATGACAGTTGTTCGATTGGACGGGTCACATCGATGGTGTAAATCGTCGGGGTTAGTTTGTGAGCGGACGATGCGATATTGTTGGATCTAGAGAAGTGAGATCAACATTGTGGATTGAAGTGCTTGATAAAAGGAGAAGTTAGCGAGGGACCGATAGTGATTGGCCAGATAAGCGGGACCCTCAGGGTGAAAATCTACGTACAGAATCTGTTTGTGCATAGTTGATTGGTTACAAAGTTAACCCATAGTCGAATTACAAACTGCCACCTCATTTTCTTCAAGACAAAAAGACAAAAAGAGAAACAAATTTATTTTATTCATTTACATGCACAGGGATACAAGGTTTGATGGTTTGAATTTGGATGCTTAGGACCATAGGATTGGATACATGTTAACTTAGCATTCTTTGAAGCAAAGCCTCTTAGGAGATAATTAGAAAATGGTGTGTTTTAGCATTTGATTTCATTCTCTTTCCTTGTACTTTATTTCTTGCAATAGGTTAAGGTTCCATTTCGAGCATTTCATTTTATACGATTAGTTTAGGATTTGAATTTAGCACATGCACTCCATTACATCTCATAGCAAAGGAAGGACACATTGTATGCTGCACACATAGTGCCGATACCTCTTAACTTTGTATGAACTTCGGGTTGATAATTAAAGTTAGTAGCCTTGGGAGTTGTAGCATTCTTGTTGCAATACCAACGCTTATCACCTTTTTGCACTGTTGCCAGGGAGGTTTCAAAGTATGCATTATTTTCTTCCCTAGTTAATTCATTTGTTTTTAATTTTTGCAAAAAAAACAAAAAATATTTGTAGTGGGCATATTTAATTTCAAAAGTAGAAAACTGCATTGTGTTATAGTTCTCATTCAATCATAAAAACAAAAATATCTCCAACACCAACCCACCCACCCCTTTTGATTGCGTGGTGTAGTAAAAGCCACATCACCATTCACTTTTGTAGGTAGAAGAAGAATATGACAAAGAATGTAGAAGAAATGGATGGAGATGATGAAAATGAGGAAGATCTTCTTGGATTTCCCATTCAAGATACTGATGGTAGTGTGCACATGAATAGCATCCCTCCCTCTATTCTTCCAAAATTTCATGGTCTAAGGTTAGAGGATCCGGAAACCTTTCTCTTTGAATTTGAGATTGTTTTTAGATCTTATGGTTACTTATTAAAAACTGAAAAATTGAGATTGTTTCTGGAAATGTTGAAGGATAGAGCTCTTAAATGGTTCATGACTTTAGGGACTAATTCAATAATATCATGGAATGATATGCAAAATATATTCCTATAGAAATATAAAGATCATGATCTTAAAGAAGCAATATTTAGAATGAATGAAAGAGAAAATGAGAGCCTTAAGGATCTAATAGCGAGGTTCATGTACAATGTGAAGAGGGGAAAACTACATCATTTAGGATCTGACACACTAAAAACCCTCTTACTTAGAACAATTAGGGATGAGTGGATTGATCTCCTTAATATCATGAGTAGAGGTGATGTATATCAATCATCATTTGAGGAAATTTTTGAAACATGCAAACACATATCAAGAGGTAAAACAAGAGTAGGTAAATTAGCATCAAGATCGGTAAGTCAAGCTAAACTTGGAAATTTGTTTGATGATTTTAAAATAGAAATTGTTAGCAATCTAACAAAACAGGTAGAAATGTTAAGAATGTAAGATGAAGGAAAAGAAAATGTTCATATTTGTTTTGCAGAATCACATGATGTTAAACATTGTCCATCATTACCAAGGTTGAAGAAAGTTCACCAAGAGGACAATGGAGCAAGTCAATTGCCAATGCAGTGATGTTTTGTAGCTCCAAGAGGACCATGGTAGCCTATTCAATCTCATATGATGCAAGAGACTAATTCAAAATTTCAAGCTTATGCACATCCACCTCAAAGTAATTGGAACACACTCTTTCCTTGGAAACATTGGCCATCTCAACCCCAAAACCAATCTTGGCAACAAGGTTGGCAAGGCACTTATGGGAGCCATCCACAATATCCTCAGTATTTTCCTCAATATCATCCATACCCAACTCCATGTTATCCTTACCATTCACCTACACCACAACAACAACCCCATCCACATCCACCTCAAATATACACTCCAATTCAACTACATGTACCACCATTTCCAAACCCAAACATTGAAGTAGCTCATCCCACTTACAATGCTAAGGTACAACACTTACAAACATCTCCTCTTGATATTAATGGTATTCATCATAGATTAGGAAGAGTATTGCAAAAAAGAGATTATCTTGATATCATTTAAAGACCACATCCAGAGGAAGAAGATTCAAATAAAAAGACCATAGAAGCATGGGCTGCACTTGCTGAAGAGCAGACATCAAAATCAAAGATCGAGAGAACTCCCTCATGGTTACCATCAATTCATCCATGTATTCAAGAGAAAAATCAACAAAGAGAGGAAGATTTGAAGGTCATGGTAGAAGAAGACATGAAGAATGATCCAGATTAGAAAAAGGACCAAGGACATCACAACTATATTGAAATATGGTTCCATACAGTCACTAAGTTACAACATCACTCTCTTCCTCAACTATGCCTATTCCTTTCAAAGTCAAATCATTTGGTCTATGAAATCCAAGTACATGTCAATGCATACATTTCAAGCCTCCACATCATTTTTTTTGTCATCTTGATGTGCACATGGCTCCATTGGAAGTATTCTTATACTTGAAAGTGATTTTGTTTTTCAAGTAGGATAGGGTTAAAAAAAAAAAAAATCTCAGGTGAAAACCTCCTTGGAGGCACCTTCGATTTGCTCATTGATTGAAAACCTCCATGAGGAAGTCAATGGGTTGGGAAAAAAGAAAAAAAGTGAAAAAATAAAAGATACTAGGTGAAAACCTCCTTTGAGGAGCCTAGGCAGACCTATTAGTTCAAAACCTCCTCAAGGTGGCTAGTAGGCCTAGAAGAAGAAAAGAGAAAAATAAAAAATATTTGCTCCATGTATATCTTTGATAAATGCATGTAATCTCCAACATCTGCAAGTAACAAGAACAAGTTGGTACCAAAAGGAAAATTTGTCAAGCCTAGTGAAAAGAAGTCAAATTTTGACTTTCTTCTCCTTTGCTCAAATGCCCCAACAAGGCCAAGGCCATGCAAATCCATCACCCTCATCTATTTTCACCATCCACCCATCATTCTCAAGCTTCTACCATTCAGTTTGCTTGCTGTCTAAAAAAAGTACAGGATGGTCTGTTTACTACAGGATACAAAAATACATGCAACAAAAATTTGGTTTTACCATAACTTGAAAACCATGCATCCATTTGCCAAGTTGATTTAGGGGGAGATGCATATGTATGATGGTAACATGCCCAAGCAATTTCAACAAATTCCAATGCATGGTTTCTAAGAAATTGGCCTCCATCACCTTCAACGATTTTTAGCTTTTCTCGAGATCTGTACATCCATTGACCAAAATTTTCTATGGGGAGGTTCATAATGATGATGGCAACATGCTCAAAACGTTTCAACTCAATCCAGCCTACCATTTGGAATATATTGACAAAACGTCTCTATCCTATAAACCTACAAGATAGAGAACATCATCTACAGGATTGGTAGTGAGCAGTTTTAAAGGAGATCCAGAGGTCAAAGAAGCTCCTCCAAAGCTTAGCAGTAGCATTAGGATCATCAACATCACCATCCAACACCTTCACATCAACATCAACTCAGCAGCAGCATGCATGTCTCTCCAACAACCATCAGGTAAGTACAGGTATGCAATATTTTTGACCTCTTCTCTTGAGCATATTATAGTTAGAAATTTGTTGTCAATGCATGAGAGATGAGGTTTTATAAGCTAAGGATGGGTCAGCAGTCTCAACCACCTTCAACTAATTGATTGCATCTCACTCCTTCACTCATGCAATGTTGAAAAGTCAAATTACGAAGGGTGATGATTTCAAGGAATGAGGGCAACAGTTAAAAGAAGAAATTTTTGCAAATGCCAAGTCACCATAACACTCCAAGCCCTCCATCCACTTCATATTAACTATCTATTCATCATTCATCCATCCCATTTCATTCTTGGAAAAAAACAAACAAGAGCATCCTCTCCATTTTTACAAACCTACGCTACTCCCTTTGAGCCCTAGCATCATCATCCAATCCCTCTTAATCATTTCTCATCACTCCCATATAGTTAGAAGACTCTAAAGGAAGAAGGAATGACTACTATAGGAAGGCAAAATGTTGCTACAAGAAGGAAGAAAATAAAAATTGTGTTAAAACCAAAAATGGTAGTTCCTAAGAGAGACTTAATCAAAACAGATAACTCCAAAGCCATTAGGAAATCATCTAGGCCACAAGAGACAAGAAGAAGGCAACAAAAAGAAATAGGGCATTCACCATCAAAATATAAATCAAATTGTAGTGATGAAAAGAAGTGTTACAAAAGGTCACCAATATCTTTGTAGCTTTTGTCCAAGGCCTCAAAATGGGAGAAATGCATAAGAGTCAAGTTGAGGGCCTTCCTTAACCCCAATTTATCATTTATGCTCAAAACTGGTTTCTTGTAGTTTTGATAGGAATTCCTATAGGATGTCCTAGTTCTCATCTAAATGCATTTTGAGGGTGTTAGAGGTGTTCAAATGGGGGAACAAGGTAGTAGGAGGTTTATAAGGGTGTGGAAGACCTTGCCAAATTGAAAAATACTCAAGAAACAATCGTGAATAAGGGGAAGAAGGCAAGCTAATGGTCTCAAGAAAATATGATTTTTCTTTGCACAAATATGTTTTCGGGCTTTTCCTTGCAGAATTTGCAGCCAATATTCTTAATGCACAAGAGAAAGGCCACTAGGGCCATGGATGAGGCACAATGAGGACACTAAGTTGCTCAAAGGATGAGCAACACTTTCAGTAGGGGGATATGATGGGCCTCTAAATTAGACATAAATTAAGGTTCGTGCCTCTAAATTAAACAATAACTTAAGGCCTATGACCATCCTTCAGCACATTAAACCTGTCTTTTTCATTAGATAATTTATTTTTAACTTTAACATATTCATTAGGAAGGTTTATGAATAATTGAATATTTGGCCTATTATTATTTATTTTTTGTGGAATATTATGAGAATATTGGGCAGATTATTAAGAGTTAGAGGAGGAGATAATTTAGGGACTTGTTCCCTACTACTGGAGGATCAATACTAAATAATAAGTCAACAAGATATTATGGAATTATGGCACAAGTTGTGGAACTCCAATATTTGAGAAAATCTAGGAATGTGTTCCACCATTCAAGGGCACTAGATCCACTAATCAAGGGATTTTGGTGGGGAAAGCTTCCTCCATTCATGGGGAATGATTCATAATCATTTTGTATAAGTACCAAGTCGAATTTGCCTCTAGGGATTTTTTTTATTTTCATTAGAGTTAGGATGTAGAGAGCTTGTATTTTTGCAGCTCCATTGTATTTTCTTGCAGGGATATAATTCCATTAATGAAGATTGGTGTCATTTTCAGCTTCTAAATCTTATTCTCCTCCATAGGTCTTTGAGTTTCCTTGGGTTTGGCCACCCCAGGAGCCTCAGAGCCCTTTTGTATCATTTTCTTTCCTTCTTTTCATTGCTTATTCACATGCATCTCTTGTTTTTATTTCTTTCTATTTCTGCATTTAGAATTAATGATTTCTTGTAGTAGGATTGAGTTAAATGGTTGATGTAAGTTCTTTTGCAAGATCACAAGCATTATTTCATACATGGAAAAGATTTGGAAGTTCATAATAATCATTGAGTTTCTTGGATTAGTCTTCTTATTCTCAAATCTAGATTGTTGGATTTCTTGAATTTATCTTTGCTTTAATTATTGTAATAATTAGATCACTGTATTATTTTTATACTAAGAGACGGGTGTTATTATGATGTGTATAAGAGCTTGAGAATAGGGATTTAATGGTTGAGTGATAAAAATAGAGATTGAGTTGCCAATGCAGTTAGGATAGGATTTAATTCATAAAAGAGGAAAGGATGTAATGACAGAGAGATTATCGAGAATAGAGTGAGTAAGCGAGAGGTGTGACAGAGATAGGGTTTGAGAATGAAACAGAAGTCAGACAAAGTGTTGTAATCAATTCGAGAGGACAAAGACTTTGTAATTTTGATTTTGTTGAATAATTCATTGAAGTGTGGTGTGGATGCACTGTTCTGGTGCAAAAATTCTCTTATGACTATGTATTAACATTCTGGACCCTAATTGGGTATTTTTATCTATTCATACATTTTATTTATAAATCACAGTCAATTAGTGTTAAGCGTTAATATTGATTTTAAGCGCTAAACCTTTCATTAAGTGCCTTTATTAAAAGTATGAATTAAGCATGTGGGTGGTATTGATAAGTGGGAAGTGGTATGTCACGCACCCTAAAGGTTGTAAACAATATTCCTAAAATTCATGCGATTAACCTTAGAAAGCAACACGTAGCACGAGAAAACCATTTTTCTCACGTGCTCTTGACCTGATATTGGTTGTGCAATATTTTGCGTGAGATTATACAATAGTTGTTCGATTGGATGGGTCAAATCGACGGTGGAAATCGTTCGGGTTAGTTGGTGAGCGAAGGATGCGATATCCGTTGGATCTGGAGAAGTGAGATCAACAATGCGGATTGAAATGCTTGACAAAAGGAGAAGTAAACAAGGGATCGACAATGATTGGTTAGATAAGGCAGACCCTCAGGGTGAAAATCCACGTACAAAATATGTTTGTGTGCAGCTGATTGGTTACAAAGTTAACTCGTAGTCAAATTACAGATTGCCACCTCATTTTTGTCAAGACAAAAATACAAAAAGAGAAACAAATTTATTTTATTTATTTACATGCACAACGGTAGAAGTTTTGATGGTTTGAATCTACATGCTTAGGACCATAGGATTGCGTACATGCTAACTTAGCATTCTTTTGAAGCAAAGCCTCTTAGGAGATAATTAGAAAATGGTGTGTTTTAGCATTTGGTTTCATTCTCTTTCCTTGTACTTTCTTTCTTACAATAGGTTAAGGTTCCATTTTGAGCATTTCATTTTATGGAATTAGTTTAGGATTTGACTTTAGCACTTGCACTCCATTACATCATTATAGCAAAGGAAGGACACATTGTATGCTGCACACATAATGTTGATACCTCTTAAGTTTGTACGAACCTCGGGTTGATAATTAAAGTCGGTAGCCTTGGGAGTTGCAGCATTCTTGTTGCAATACCAAGGCTTATCAACAAGTACAGTAGAAGGAGCTAAACAACTTGCTAAAGTTGTTCATAACCTGTCTATCCAAACAGGATAAATTAAGAAACTAAAGGATGAACTCAAGGAGTTACAGCTTATAAAGTTAGTAGCAGACAATTCACATGCGGCTGAGTTGCATAGAGTCAAAAGTCAAATTGAAGTACTACAAAGGGAACTCAAGGAATATTTCATTGGAAACAAATTGGGTTTGGCAAAGGAAATTCTGTGGGAAGAAATTATAGAATCAATCAAGGATATTTTTCCCTATATCAAGATAGTGTTTGATCAGAAGGATCTCTTGGAGAAAGCTCAGGAAGCAGTTGAAACTATTACTAAGCATCTTGACGACATGCTAGAAATTGCTTCTGATATCATCAAGTTCCTGAATTCCAAAGAAATCAATGAGCTTGAGGAATTAGGCATAAGTGACAAAACAACAACTGTATTGGAGGTAAAGAAAATCATCACCAAGAAAAACCTCATCCTTTAGTTGCAAGAAAAGTGCAGCAATGTCAATACCATAGTTCAGTGGTTTTTCAGCAGGATAGAACCCTTGACCAGCAATTTTTTCCCTCCATGCTTGTGATTAATGACAAATTGATGCCAATTGAGGATTAGGTTTAGAAGCTGACAGAGGTGGGCAAACATGCAACTTCAGTTTCAAACATAAGAGGTGCAACAACACCAGCACTTATAATAAATGCTCTTAAGGATAATTTCTTTATTTTGAATGAAATCAGACACATATTTTTAGTAAAACCCACTTTTACTAAATATACAGAGATGGATGAAATTTACATAAGGGTAACTAAGATATTGATATGAAATGGTCATACGTTAAAACTGAAGTAGAATTGATTATGCCAACAGTGAAATGAATGTTAACTTATAGTGTTGAAACAGTGAGAACTGCTTGGGAAGAAAGACTTTACGACAAATGGAAAAACATAAGAAAGATGCAAAAAAAAGTGAAAACAACAAAAACACAGTGATACCAGACATCAATATTGATTACGGAGTTCATCCTTGATGGACTAGGTCTCCAGGTTCGCTTTCAAGATGGGCAACCAATTTATTAGGATTGATACTGAAGGGGTTTATTAAACAACAATTTGACAAAAATGAATGTGCACACAGGCACTTGTCTTCATTGTCATAAGAAATCACTCTGAACCAACTTTCCAATGCCTATCATGGTACCCAATTCTGACTCCCGATGCTCCTATTACACTGAAAACAAAACAACCTGTATCCTCTAGAATCTCCATACAAAACTCAAAACCACTCTAATGTCCTCTTCATGAAGAAAACTACCTTTATACCCCTCCAGATGCATTCAAACTCCCTCTTGCAGAGTTTAGGGATGAACTAGCTAAAATTAGGGTTCATATGCCCTTGGTCTTGTCATTGTTTGACACCTAGGGATAAGGTTACATGGAGATTTAATTAAAATAGCCAAAACTCACCAAAAAAAACCCAAAAATAAACTTTAGGTTATAATTAGCCTATTGACAGTCATGTAATGGCACGTAATGGTTGACTTTCCACATGTGATCAGGGGGCTCGACTATTTGACTGCCACCTAGTGGTTTATCCACTCGGCGGTTACGATCTACAATTGGTTTATGTGACAACTATGTTTGACAACCTCCACTCTCTTTGGTCTATCCACCACAGTTAGCTACTAACATGTCCACATGTCCACAGTTTCATAACCCGCCACGTTAACTATAACCTTCGCTACCTGTTAACTCTTGTTCACATGACCAGGTTATGGTTATGGTTGTTAAGGCTCTGACATCTCCACTGTTTGTAACCCCGACTACCATGAACGCTCAAATGGTTGCAGTTTTGATGTGGTCTAAACCTCGCGGTTAGGAAGGTAACATGTAACCTCCGCCCGTTTGACCTCTATTCACATGACACTGTCTCCGCAGTTTAGGGGTTGTGTATATAATTTATAATTTTTTGTATTAGTTTTACAAATGTCGAGAGGGTTTTATACATAGGTTTAATGTATTTTGAAATAATGGGTTTAGTTTTGTATTGCAATTTTTATACCATAGGTTTTATACATAGGTTTTTGTATTGTATTACAATTACAATGTTTATTAATATGGTTTGTTTGCATTAGGTTTTTAGTTCTTAGGTTAGAGTTTTTCATTTCAATACATGGATTTTTTTGACAAGTACCCATGTACACCTCTTCATCACAAAAGTGACATTTTCAACGACATCACATGACGACAAACTTGTCAATAACCAAATCCTTCTAAGGTGGATGACAAACCCATGACAATAACCAAATCCTAGAAAAACTGACGACAATCACATGTCAACAACCAGATGTCAAACCATATCACCATGAAAACCATATACATTACTGGACAACTTGAACCATAAACATCACTGTCGAAGCTGATGACACTGGACACTGAATGCTGACGATGAAACTGAACATGTGCAACTGATCTGACGAGATCCTCCTGGATCAGATATCTATCCTAGAAAAGAAATTCTCGAAATAATTGACATAATTACTTGACTAAAGGGAGATCTAACAACATTCAACTTTTAAAGGAACAATCAACATAGCTTCAACAGTTTTCAATATTTCCAGCAACAACGATCAACAACTTAGCAACAAAATAGTGCCACATCAACTAGCAATTTATATTTCTGATTTTATAATCATCTATTTTTGTAAAATAGTTTGAGATATTTTCTTAGTTCTATTATTGTATAAACAACTCTCTTTCATGAGTTATCAAGGGTTGCACCCTTGAAAAATAATTTCTATATATTAAATTTACTTGAATTTTTGAAACATTAATACAAAGCGGAGGATTCTGAATTCTAGTTCATACAATTTTGTTTTTCGTTTAAGTTTTTCTAGTTATATTCATGGTGTTTTTCTTCATATTATTATGTTTTACAGAGATAACTAGGTAGGAATAATTGAGTTTCAATCTATTCCTATAAGCTTTTGAATGATCATCTATAAAGAGGATGAATTATATTAACTATTTGTTTAATTAATTCCATCTTAATTATTAAATCATCAACATCTTTTGTAAACTTAAGCATGTTATGTTAAACCTTTAGAACATGGTTTAAAGTTTTTCATACTTATGATTATTTGATGTTCAATTTGAATATTGTAAAAATCATATCATTTCTCTATTTCTGCTCACCAACATACATTCTATATCACTGTGTTAATTTTAATACCAGCCCTCTATTTTAATATTAATATTATTCAAAAGGTTAGGTATCACTTTTTTATATCTGTTTCATACATTGGTCCTCCAAATTAAAACAAAACTCCAAAAATAGTTATCTTAGATGCCCTAGCATGATAGCTAACCATTATCATCTCAGAGATACAACACTTATTTCATTATGTCTTTCTTTATATATTTAAGTCTTTATGCAAATATCTGGGTAAGATGACACTGAGTATCAGTCAGTCTTAAATCCCTTATGAAGTTATAAACAATAACTAGGGACTGGTTTATAAGACTATCTATTATTATAAACTCCTCTATATCAATCAACTGTCATGCTTATCTGCATTCGTTTAAATATATTTTGTTCTACAGGAAACATTGTTTGCCTATATTCTTTTCTTATAACCAAAATCAAAAATTCTGTATGAATATTTAGCAAGTTATATTTCATCAAGATTCTACTATTCACTCATTTTAAATCAATTAACTATAGTGAAACAAATAGTATCCCTTTCATCCAACTTAGTAATTGTTAAGGCTTAAGCACCTATTTTCAAATTATTCATAACATTGGTCATCAAAAAACTTTAAAAACAAACAAAACATTTTAGATGCTCTGGCATGACTAACTAACCTAAACACATCTCAGAGGACAACATACCCCACCATCTGGAAGATGTAGCTCTCAACACGATGTCTAATGCCTAGAACCGATGCCCCTCTGGTACATCCCTTTCAACTTTATCAAGAAACAAATTTACATCTCCTAATCCATCATAGGATGGTAAATTGCATACCTCAGTAGATATACACCATAGTGATTTAGTAATCCTCTTGCATCGTAGAATTGACATTTCATGCAATCTATGCTGCCAATGCTTGAGCTCCTCATTTCAATCTGAGTTATAGGAGTTGTCCTTTTCCCAGGTAATTCACCCATCCGTCATAGGGTTGATCTAATCCTCATTCCACGTACTAAGCTTATAGATTTTCTCAATATCATCCTCCTCATAGTAATCTCGGACTGGTCCAGGATACTACACACCCTTGGTTGGATCCAATGGAATAATGACTCTCAGTTCCTTCTTCTCAAATGTCATGTTGCGCTTCTTCATGTTGATGACCACATTAATATCAAAGGACCAATCAATTCCAAGCAGCGCTGAGTAGGGGTTACTATCATTCACTATTTATATTACCTCAAAATCAGCTATAGCGAATACCCCTTCAATATCTATAGTTACTCCATGTAAGTACCCCATAGTAATAATCTTTTGTTGGTTCGCCATTCGCACCTAAATTGGGGACCACTATAGCATTTGTTTTCCCATTCTTTCCCAGGTATCTTTAGGAAAAAAATTCACATTAGATCCCAAACCTAGGATCACCTGGTCCATTTCAAATTCTCCAATTTGAGCATTCAATCTCACCTCCCAAACAATCCTTTTCTTGCCCTTGTCTACTTTATGCACTACGCGTTGTTCAAGCAGCGTCTTACCCTTGTCAGCACAATTTTCTATAAACTCTTGCAGTCCCTTTACTACTTATTGGTCCCTTAGGAGCTTCATGCAAGTCTGTAAGAAGGATGTTAACACTGAAGGATTTGTTTCCTATAGAACAATGACTTCTTCAGGCTTCTCCTTTCGTGCACCCTCAGTTTATGTGGAGCTCCTGAATCGACAAAGCTCTTTTTTGGCTCCACAAAAGTTTCCTTTCTTATATACAAATCCAATCCAGTATCTTTGTCAACAAACTTGTGCACCCATCCATTTTCTTCTGGTTTTTTTCCTGTAGCTTTATCCTCCCTGGTAGCTATACCACTTCACGTAACAATATTAACATTGGGGCCATCTTCGTGCAGTTTTGATATCATCATCTAGATGTTCTGAGTGAGCTATCAGTTCTTCTTTTCTTGCATCTTTATGATGAGCATTGGAAAACATTCTATAATGTTCTGAAACTATCAACGATATTGACAAGAGGGGTGTGTCGAGTTCTAAAAATCTAATGTGAAGTGGCCTGGTTCCCCACAATTGCAACAAATAACCTTTCTACAACCTCCTCCCCCTCTTCCCCCTCATTCTCTTCCTCATCCTTGTAATCCTCCGTATGCTACAGTTGCACCTTGATCCTGTTGAGGAAGTGTCTCAACCTATACTCTATATGTCAAAGTTTTGTCCATCATTAACTCATAACTTTGACAATTGTGCTCATCATATCTTACAGACATACACAAATTGCAAAATATTTGTTGGGGAGTCTGCACAAACTTCTGCAACAAATGGAAATTGTTTGTTGTATGCTTTCCTATTATTTGGCAGATAGCACAAAATGGCACCACACTAGTTCTCGATGTAGCGGTATTTTCGGCTTCAGGGGGACAGGATCTTCCCTAATTAGATAGTTCTAATATACTGGGTAACAATACTTATCGTGATCATGCCCTTTCCATTTTAAGCACTATACTTCCTTGTTGGTCTCATGCTAGACCTCTTTCCCCTTTTTGAGATCCTACAACTCTTATGCAGGCTAGCCAACTGCGATTGAATCTATTGCACTCCTATATTCGTATCTTGAATAGGTGAAGCCTCTAACTTCATAGAAATCTCTAGTGCTTCAGCCTGCATTCCAAGCCTTTGCTATCACAATGGTAATCTCAAATGAAGTAATAATGAAGCAATAGACCAATCCTTATGTTGCTCATCCGAGATATGCAAATTAGCCTGTTGTAGTAGACATTTCAACCTTTGACCAAAATCCCACATGGATTCATTCACATTTTACTTAATTTCTTTGACCTCAGTTACAGACTAGGCTTGTGAATTAGGCTTCTTGAACTCAATATTTAGTGCATATTTCGTATATTTCAAGCACGCAGCTGGATGTGTCGTACTTTACTTAATATACCAACTCAACACCCTATCTTGTAATGATGTAACCAATTGCGATTTCTTCATATTATCATCTATTATATGCTGTGATTTCCGCATAGAATTAGCTACAAACCAAAATTATTCAGGGTCTTTTGTCCCCAAATCCTTGAATATAGGAATTTTCGCAATATTCGCCATGATGAATAGCAGAGGTGGAGGTGGAGGTGCAGGTGTAGGTGTGTGAGGTGGAGGTGATGGTGGAGGTGGAATGGACGGATGTGGTATTCCTGTAATACCATGATCTATATTCTGTGACGCACCTTAAGGTGTCTTCAGGCTATTACATTCTTTTTCACTATCATATGCTCCCAACAGAGGACTATGTTCAACACTTAAATCTAGATCTCTTCTAAATGGTCTTCCACTTCACATGGCTCCCGTCAAGTCTTGTTTAAACATCAATTTAATGGCATGACCCTTTTCTCACATAATAGCATTTTAATCCAAGTTTTAGAGACTTCAGATACTTACCTCTTGGTCCTTTGAAAAATTGGCATTTAGCTTCACTATAACTTACATACGTGTCAATCAAAAACTCAATAATAAATCCACCCAAAATATTATCGATCCAATAATTGACAGCCTTGGTGACCTTGTTTTCTAATCTTTCTAGGGGCTTCACTAGATCTGGAGTCCAGATAATAGGGTTATCCAACTTCCAAGTACCTTGACCATCTGCCAATTTAGCCAACCATTCATATAATTCACACGGAAAAGAGCAGAAGAAAACTTTGTGTTCCTATGTATACAAGTATCTCTACAACCACTCTTCTTTCAACATGTGTGAATTTATGTTTTCTTGAGCTGCAAATGCATGTAGCTTCCAATATATCCACTTTTTAGTCTCCCTCTTAGTCGGTACCCACTTATGTCACATCACACATTTCTCAAATAGATCCCAGTCATAGCAACATAACCATTTGTTGGCTTGAGGGGGCTTGGACCTAGGTTAAGAATTAGTTGCGCTAACCAACAAAACCCTACACTATCGGCCCTTTCAGCAACAACTCATATAACACAGGTTGCAGTCTACCTAAGGCAGTGTTGGAGGATTCTAGAACTAGGTTTATGCATCCAAAGGACTCTGTGATGTGTTTCTATCAAACTTAGGAATTATCTCAACCTTCACGAACCCTAACCCTTAAAACCCTAAAATTGCAGCAATTAACACTTCGAAAATTTGTTCCCTTCACTGGTTACGCTAAACATTCATAACATTATATAAATACATAGATCTAAGTCTTCGTGAATCTATTAAGTACTTTTCATGATTAATTGCATTCGATAGATCAAAACATACAGTAAATTCATAGATAAGCAATGATACACAAATACACAGATAATTCTTCCAAAAAACCTTTATTATGCTTAGACCTTCAATTAGAGTCCTCTCCTACCCTGTGCACATAGCTGCAGGGGCCCGCGCACTCAGCTGTAGACTTACCAAGGTCTTCATGTACCCAACTGCAAGAGCCTTCCCCTTCGCCCAAGTACAAAATAGACCTAAAACATTCCCTTATATGCTCTTCCTTTGATCGATATCTTCCTATGACTCTTCTATGAGTCCTTTTTATATGATTCTTCATTACAATACCATGGTCTGGGAACCATGGGCGGGTCACAAAACAAAGTGACTCTTAAAAAACCACGGGTCTTTGACCTTCTAAAAGCCCCTTTGACTCCTATCGACTTGTGCTACTTGCACTCTACTTGTCAAATTGTGGATACTTTACAAATTAATATAAATTTAAAAGCTTTGACCCCAGGGGACCTCGTCCCAACAATCATAGGTTGAAGTGTTTACATATATAAAAATCAAAAGGATTCATTTTGATAAGCCACTCTATTGTGAATATGAGCATTTGTTAATAAGGCATAATTTCTATAATTCCATATCAATAGTCAATATCTTCTATGGCTTTGAACTGGTTACGTTCTACCCTTGTGTTGAACTTCAATTGTTCTAATGTTCAAAGTCTCTTCACCAAGAAGCACGATTTACATTACACCAAAAACCCATAGTGACACCCATAGATACTACCACAAAGACAAGCATAGATATCATATCCAATTACATGTTGGTAGAGTACTAGGGCCTGAAATCCATGGTATTTTTCTCACACCTCTAGAGACCAATTAGGTGGCCAATTGTAATGGCCAAACATGGCTAACTATATCCCCCTTTGCTATCAATGGAAACACTTTTTGTCTGCAACTTAGCAGCTAATACTATGGATCATGCATGAATTCACATCCAAACTCCCCTGAAACCAATGCTTCTCCTAAGTAGTAACTCTCCCCCTTTCAAGTTTTTTCTCCTACAACTCATTTTCTTAATATATAATGGTGAGATACCATATTCCATAATCATAGGACTAATAATATGAGAGAGATACCACTCCCTCATCTATCCTAAATACTCAAATGGTTCCCTGGGAAGAGGTTTTGTAAAAATTGTAACCATCCATCCTACATTTAACCAATTTCATAAGCCATCCAGAGTAAACATGAGATGCACATTTACTATGACATAACTCGACTTCCAAGCTCTAGCTAAGGAAGTTGGGCCTACAACGTGACCACAAAATGATAACTCACAACATCCCTCAAGGCTATAGGACACTCAAGAGCCAAACATCCACCCCAGGTGACGAAACCCTAAGTTGGGGCCCTTTTTCACTGACCTAAACCCCCAACCATATGCATGACAAGGCCTAGTTATGGTTATAGGTATCCAACCACATGCACAACATTTTTTCCATGTGGTTATGAACCAACTTTCCTAGTTGAGAGTGTGTGGTTTTGAGATTTGAGCCACCTTTCCAGCCCAGCCTCCAGACCAATGCCCATAACTTCCTGTAACTTCTCAAAATGATAAATGACATAATGAAAAAAAAAATTCATACAAAATATGAATAATAATTGACCTAAGAAATTCCTAGTCTATAATAGAGATTCCATCAAACATATGGAAAACATGTAAACTACAGGTCATGAATGCATATCTAATCATAATCTTTTGAGATTCATCTCTGAATCACCAAGAATTCCCTATGCCCTCTCCACATAGCTGAAACAACACTAATTACTCCATACATTCATCAACCAATAAATAACTAAACAATTGATGACAAGATGCATAGATGGTACACATCATATAACCAACATATAACTAGAAAATAACCTGCATAACAACAATGGAAACACAACCATAATATCATCAATATAATTGCTACAAGTATACATGAATCATAATAGAAGAATAACTATTATTAATATATGAAAATACCAACCCAATTAGGGACTTCTATGTACCACTCGACCATAGATTGGGATGAACCAAATCTCTCTTTCAATCAATGACCTTGGTGCCATATTTCAAGCATGAATGTGGGAACTCATGAAATAAACCAAGACAAAACCAACTAGGGCTTCTAGAGGCCAAACCACAGTGATTCCATCTCTATGGTCAGACATCACTAACATAAACTAGATTGGTCTCTACCCAAGCTATCTAGGTCACCAGGAGCTAGTAACTCAACCACAACCTTCTAGGGCTCCTAACTGTTTGTCCCACTTGGCTCTAGGGACTAGTAGCTCAACCCACAAGGTATCTAGAGCATTTTCCCAACCTAGGATCTAAGACGAGTAACCCAACAAAAGTTATTATAGGGCTTCCAGAGTGTTTGTTCTAACCCACAATGATAAATAACATGAGCCAAAAAAAACATTGGAAAAACCCACAACACCATGGCTATCCAATAAATGGAAATCCAAGGCTAAAGCCACTGCCACTCTAAGCAAATCTCCATGCTAGTGACAATTTGCATCCACAAATCACCAAGGAAATCATACATGCAACTTGTTATCTGTAAAGCAATCCAGTGGTAGTTGCTAATCCAATTGTTCCCTTGTTCTTTGCTTCTTTCCTTTGCCTTCTTTTTTCAAATCCAATTGAATACTAGAGTGCTCCAAGAATCCTCCAAGATTTCTATAATTGTGCAAGAGTTTGAGAGAATGAGAGAATGAAAGATACCTGCAAAGCTTTACTAACAAAAGGTTTTGAACTAGTCCTTAGAAGCCTTTCTATCATTGAAGCCTCTATTTTCTTCATTTTCCTTCATTTTTCCTTTGATTTCCCTCTCATGCAAATATGCATTTTCTCCTATATTCCTTCATTTCATAAATAAAATGCCAATTAATTCCACTTTTCCTTTGCCAATTTCCATAGCCATTAACTAATCACCAATGATACTAATCGCTATGTTTTTCTCAACATTTAGCTTGAAATACATGTCCTATGACCTTGGTTCTATTTGATTTACATACAAAATGAACTAGGGGTTGTTACAAACCCCACCCCTTAGGGGAACACCGTCCTCAGTGTTCTATGACACCTATGACCAAAAAATTACTAGAAACAAAACATATTATCCATGGAGCTTTATAACATAGATTGATGCAATATTTACAATCAACAACTATGACAACCATGGCCAACATAACAAACATGAAAATCATACCACTTAATGGAGCTTTATAACGTAGCTCATTGTGGAATTTACAACAACATCCATATATACATATACATATATGAAAAATGTATTTGCTCAACCAAAAAATAATTAAGGATACATAGCCTACATATATGATTATACATCTCTCATGTAGCTTCATCGAGCCCAAAGTGATTCCACTACACTTTAACCTGCTCGATTCCTCTATTTCAGAGCATGAGCTATTTCTATTGCAATATGAATTGTGGTTATGGTTAGAGTTGTCCCTCTATTTCAACCTTAAATACATACCAGTCAATCACATGATCAACATCCTGGACATACTTCTTAAGTAATGAAACATGGAAAACATCATTGAATTTCACTGTCAGAGATAGTGAAATTTTTTAGGCCACTAGTCCAATCCTCTCAAGGATCTCGAAAGGCCCACAATATCGAGGTTCCAACATGCCACATGACCCAATCCTCAAGGAACTCCTTTTGTCCTTGATGCATAAGTACACATGCTCCCTAACCTGAATCTCATTCCTTGTGCTAATCTACATAACCATTCTACTTGTCCTATGTTTCCTTCAAATTCTTCTTAATAACCTACATTTCCCATTACAACTCTACCAACATATCCCATCCAATCAACACCCTATTCACTAGATCATTCCAATTGATAGCAATATCACATCTTCGCCTATAAAGTACCTCAAACAGACTCATCTTCCTGGATTCCTGATAACATTATTATAAGAAAAATCTATGAGTGGAAGATAATCTTCCCACTTTCTTTATTTTTTTGATGCATGACATACATCCTCAACATGTTCTCAAGAATCCTGTTGATCCTCTATATCTTTCGATTTGTATGCAGATGATAAGTTGTATTGAAGGCCAAATTTGTCCCCCAATCTTCTAACAACTCTTTCCAAAGCCTAGAAGTGAACTTGGAATCTTTGTCAGATACAATCTTCTTACAAAAGCCATTTAATATCACTATATCCCTAATGAAAATATGAGTTACCTCACCAACTGAATTTGTAGACTTAACTGAAATGAAATGTGCTACCTTACTTGAGATGTCAACCACAACCATGATAGAATCATGTTGTTTTGATGTCCTCAATAAACCTGTAATGAAGTCCATGGAAATTACCTCCAATTTCCATTATGGAATCATAATTAACTACAATAAACTACTTGTATTCTTACACTCTTATTTTACTTGTTGATAGTCCAAACGTATTGAAACAAACTCATCCACCTGTTTCTTCAAATTCAGCCAATGATATAATTTCTTAACTGCTATTAATGTCTTCTGATATCCCAAGTGACCTAAATATGACTTGAGATGAAATTCCCTTAAGGTAATCTTCTTGAGCTCATTTTCATCCAACACATAAGTCATTTTTCTAAATATAACCAAGCCATCTGCATTGAGGTGATACTACACATCCCTATCAACTTGAACCTGTTGTTGTATCCTATGCTTCAGCTATTCATACATGTCATCATGTTATTTTGCATGCAAGATACGCTCCTACAAGTCCATCCCAAAAGAACTCACGGGTACAATGTGATTCACTTACACTTTTCTACTAAGAGCATATGAAACCCTCTTCTCGTTTCCCTTGATGTACCTGTTCTTGAAATCAAACTTATTGAGACAAGAGAATTATCTACCTTGTTTGGAATTCAAATTAGGTTTAGGAAACAAGTATCTCATCCCACTGTGATCACTCATCAAGATGAATCTCCTGCCAAGAAGATAATGTCTCCACATCTTCAATCCATGAATGATAACTGCCAACTCAAGATCATGAGTCACATAGCTTTTCTCGTCCTCATTCAACTTCCTTGTCTCGTAGCATACTACCTATCCTTCCTACATAATAACAAAACCAATTCCTCTCTTTCAAGCATTTGTACATACCACAAAATTTCTATCTGGATATGCAATCTTCAAAACCAACGCATTTGTAAGCAAATGCTTCAACTGCTAAAAACTAGATGGACATTCCTTAGTCCATTGAAACTTCTTCCCTTTCCACTATAAATATGTAATAGGATAGGAAATATTTGAGATGTTTTTGATGAACATCTTGTAATAACCTTCTAGTCCCATGAATGATCTGAACTCATCAACATTCTTAGGATTTTCCCACTCCATGATAGCTCTTATCGTTTCGAGGTCCACTGCTATACCTTCCTTGGAAACATGTCCCAAGTAATGAACTTTTGTCCGAAAGCAAATGCATTTACTAAGCTTTGCATATAATTGTTTCTCTCTCAAGAAATATAACACTACTTCTAGATATTTTTCATGCTCTTCCTCATTCTTAGAATATATCAATATGTCATTAATGAATACTATTACAAACTTGTCCTGATAAGGACACAACACACTATTCATCAAACACATGAAAGTAGCTGGAGCATTAGTAAGACCAAAAGGAACTACTACAAACTCATAATTCCCATACCTGGTATGGTATGCATTTTTGTAGATGTCCTCTTTGATGAGTACCTGATGATATCATGATCTCAATTCAATCTTCAAGAGCACTACTGCTTCCTTCAACCAAACAAGTGATCAATCTATTCAAAAGGATACTTGTTCTTAATTGTCACCTTGTTCAACTGCCTGTAATAAATAAATAACCTAAGAATACCACGGTGCATACAAAGGCAACACAATTGGCCTAATGTCTCGTTTATCAAGAATTTCCTTAAGTTGCAACTACAATTCCACCAACTCCAGAGTGCTCATCCTGTAAGGTGCCTTTGATGTTAGTGTTGTTGCTAACATAAACTCAATGGAAAACTCCACTTCCCTATGAGATGGTAACTTTGAAATCTCTAATGGAAATACATCCTCAAACTACTACAAAACCAGATAATTCTTCAAGGCTTCAACATCCTAAACATCCTTTCCTTTGTCGTTGGAAATATGAAATGCAAACAAGACACATCATTTCCTGCAATTGTGCCTTTCCTACATATATATAACCATTCTCATTGATGTAGAATTTTTATTACCCTACAACATTTTCTTCTCTCCATCATTTTGGAACCACTCAATAGCCTTATCATAAAACTCTACCTTAGTCTTGTGAATGTACAACCAATCCATATCCAAAAGCATATTGTATGGTACCAGCAGAAGAACATTTAGATGTACTGATGTAGACATACTGTTTAGCTCAAATGCATAGGATATCACCCAATGATGAACTCTTTTCTTAGTATTTGTATCCAACTGCACCAAACAACACTTTGCATGCATTTCTTTACTCAAACAGCAGTTATCCACTAGGTCAGGATTGATATAACTATAGTTGTATTTAGGGTCAATCAAAATATAAATAACTTGATCATAATGCTTACCTTCCATCTCGATAATAGATGTCTAATGATCAACCTTCCTATTATCCAATGATGCATAAATACCAAGAATACTCTCTCCAACATTCCCAACTGTATGTGCCTCCTGAGCACTATAGATCTGAGGTTTGTGACCTTGTTGCTATGTACAATCTCTCCTGCAATGATTGTTGCCACAAGTCTAACATTACAAAGGCTTGTTTCCATCACCCTTGTTTTTCTCCTCAAGCTGAAATCCTTGTCATCTATCAACTAAACTGAATTACTTGTATGACATTGCATTCTCTTTTTTACCTGCATCTTAAGGTCTTCCTCCCTTATTATCCCATTTTCCAGTATTTTTTTCATTACCTTTCCAACCCTTCTTAGGTTCTGACTTGCACTTGGACTACTCATAACAATGCATCAACTTCCCAATTACTTCATCCAATGTTTGAGGCTCATCATATTCAATTTTATCCTTAAATGCTAATGGAAATCAATGCTATAGGTATTAATGCATGGGCGGTTGTGGCTGGAATAACCTCAAGGATCTTCCTAGGATCCTTGTCAAAGAGATCATATTAACTGTTGTTGGCACAAAGAAGCACATACATATCCATATTAATGCATGATATTCAGAGCAGGAGGGAAGAGATTACCTCAGATCTTAATGCAATTTTGCTAGAGAACCCAATGTAGCAGAGCGAAAGACCTCTTTGCTAGCTCCTAGATCAACACCTGCATATAAATAGGACAGGAAGTAACACTACAACATATAAACTCTAATGATCAAGACATTAATATATAAGGACATCAAATAACATGCATCTAAGCTACTCATAAAATATGGCACTGCAATAACATATAACTGAACATAATATAAACACCATAGAGTAGACAACACAGTTGCAGGTCTATATTATTAATAGGAAAGGTTGATTACAACCATTTCATGAATCAAGGTTCTCTTAATCCTCTAGCTCCTTTCTCTCTCTCTCTTCTTAACCTCTTGGTAAAACACTATATCTCATAAGAATTTTTGACAACTAGTTGGCAATACTTCAACCTTTCAACACCTTTCACAATGCTTCGACCCTCCAATATATAGAATGAGAGGCTTATCCTTGTCAACTCTCTCATGAGTTCCCTTTAGAAAAAACTAGGATGTTTCCTTGCTTTATTGCTCTTTCCCCTTCTATTAGACTATGTTAGAGATGGAAATATCCTTAGAGGGGTCGAAGGTAGATGTTTCCTGATTTTTAGGCTGACATTTGAGTAAAAGGTGGGATATTATTCAGTTAACCCACTCATTTGACCTTTGGAATATAAAAAACGTTGAATAACATTGTCCCTAAGGCAACGCAATGAGTTACCCTAGGGACTAATGCCCCTGGCTCATGCATGGGGAGTCTTATACTTATTCTTGCTAGTTCCTAGGGAGCGTTACCCTAGAAAATAGGCTTGTGAACTTGGTCTTGTCTTCAACCAAAATGTCTTTCTCCTCTGAGATGATGAGGACGTAACTTTCTTGTATAAGAAATGCCCCTAAAGTGTGAGGTCAGAGATGAAGACAATGGCCGACATACTTTAGAATTGTCATGCTGGAAAATAGAGAGAGTATCGAAGCGTCGGGACTATGGGAAACATGATACAACCACATACGTTAAAAATATAAAATCATGTCCCTAGTTGGGAATTCCCACTCTCAATAGCTATGTCAGAGTGATTTCTCAACAAAGAGGTATGATGATCATGTCCACCAATAAGCACAATGTGGAAGTTTATCATAATATGATCATCTTGATGAGCTGTCTTTGAAAAACAATATACATAGCTTGGGAGAGGAAACACGGCTGAGTGATGTAAGTCTCTACCCAAGGTCTTGATTATTGCTTTATCTCAAAATCATATTTTGACACATGTGAATAAAGGTGTTGAGGTTGAACATGTGTGAAATCATGATGATGGTCTCCAAGATGTGTAGTACAATCTAGCGAGTGTGAATAATCTTGTTGTTGTCGAACACTCGTAGAATCATTCAACTGGGAGAAAATAATGAAAACCCCCAATCAAACACAAGGTAACCTGCCACTAATTTCAAGTTCCAGGGAATTGATCTGGATCTGCTTCCTAGATAGAGTGTTGAATTCGATAGGGAGAGAGCTATCGAAAGGCAGGAAATAATATGTCCTACATTAGTTGACATGAAACGGGCAAATAATGTTTTTTTTTAAGATAAATTTTGAGCAAGGGTCAAATAGATAGAGTGCATGATGGAAGTAAATGATCGATGACTAATAAAGGAAGCAGAGGATAAAGGAATCCCTTGAACAATATAAGGTGTGACACAAAGGTTTACCAGGAAACTTTAGACTCATGAGCACCAAAGCGTGTTAGGATATAGGGATGAAGGAACATCGGATTATATAGGCTAAACTCATAGGATGGTAAGGATCATATAAGAGGCTAAAAATAAGGAAGCTTTGTTGAGGGAGTGCCATGTTCAAGGGAACAACTACTGCTAATTTTTTTCCCGAATATAGACATAGATCCATTGTGTTGTCCAACTTTCCCCATATGATTAAGTTTAACGAGTCCAGACGGGTAAGCTCAGTGGTATTTTATTATTTGTAGAGTCTAAAAAGATCGTAAAGAGCAACTCCAGGGGGGTCCATTTGTCATAGTTGATAACTGGGTGTGACAAATGTTTAATAGTATACCCAACATAGTTCATTTTTTGTAAGTTATTATATTGATTTCCGATAAAGTGATAAACATATTCTCAATAGACGTTTGGCTAATTTTGTAATGAGTACGAGGGGAAAGAGTCAACTCGATATTCTTCGTTAAATTTTAATGAGTCACGTGAAGACAAACTCAAATTATAGATCTTCATCAAATTTTAACAAGTCAAATGAAGAAAACTCAATATATCTTTTTATGTTTAATGATAAAGGAAAAAGAGATAAAATAACTACTCATGCCTTCTTTGTAGATTTAACGAGCCTGAAGAAGGGAAAAGCACAAGGATTTTTCAATTTAAGTGCAAGAAAAGGTCCAAAAAGATAAAGTGTTCATATCATCGTCATAGCAGTTTTACGAGCTCGAAGACAACAACTCGGGGTTTTTTCAATTTTATGAGCAAGGAAAAGTACCTAAAAAGAATTCTCTAATCTTCTTCATAAGTTTTTAATGAGCCTCAAGAAGTAACTTGAGGTTTTTTCAATTTTAGGAGTGAGAAAAAGTCCCTAAAAAGAATGCTCAGACTATCTTTTTTAGTTTAATGAGCTAGAAAAAGAGAGAAAAAGAGTTGCTCAAATATTCTTCATAATATTTTAATGGTCCTAAAGAATTAACTTGGGGATTTTTCATTTGAAGAGTGAGAAAAAGGTCCCAAAAAATATCATGCTCATATCCTCTTTGTAGTATTTTAACAAGCCCAAAGAAGTAGACTCGAGGTTTCTCATATTAATGAGCAAGAAAATTACCATAAAAATAATGCTTGGTCTTCTTAGTGGTAGTTTAATGAGCCCGAAGAAGGAGACTCGAGGTTTTTTTGGATTAACGAGCAAGAAAAATAACATAAAAAAATGCTCGATCTTCTTCGTGGTAGTTTAACAAGCTTGAAGGAGGAGACTCGAGGTTTTTTTAGATTAATGAGCAAGAAAATTTTCATAAAAAGAATGCTTGATACTTCTTGATCTCATTCTTGAAATTAGAAGGGTTTATGCCATGCATTTCCTCATAAGACTAAGGGAAAATATCGCGGAAGTCTTTAAAAGGGTAGGTGAAGCTCACAATTTCCTTAGGATTGTAACTGGCTCCAATTTGTATATTTTCCACAATGCCTATCTTGACTGAGATATCAATGACCATTTCCTTTGAAATATTTCCCATGTTTCCTTTCAAATCCAAAGTTTGGACAATTGTATAACTCGAGGGAAAAGCCTCAAGTGGTTCAAAGGACAGGATTTGTATAGGGGTGGTGTTCGAATTAGATGTCAAAATGTGATGGTGAGAATTTTCCCAAGGTCACTCCTATAAACACATGATCTCTCGAATAGCTTCGTCCAAAGGTAGGACTTGATTGAGTAGATCATTATAGGGATAAGTTGTGGGAGAAGACATGGCACCGTTGGTCATGACCAAAATGATAGGAAAATCAGATGCAGATTGAATGGCTTGATAGGCCAATTCAACTAGTGACAGTGGCATTTATTCTCCATAAGAGTCAATGTCTGAAGGGAACAAGAGGATCTAGGGATCAGTTGGGTCATGAGGAATAGTGGAGACCATAGAAATTGTCTGTGGAACCGCGGGTGGTGAGAGAGGAAAGCAACCCATCAGGGAGGAGCCCTTCAAAACATCGGTAGCGATATTGACATAAGAGTTAGGTATGCCAGCCACTAAAGGTACAGTGTCACTAAGCAATGAAGAGTAATTTGAGGTGCAAAAGGACATTTGTTCCATCGTAACTATTCTTCCATCCAATGGAAGTAGGACGATGCAAACAATTGTAGACACAATGGCAGTCATGGCATAAGTCCAACTTCGACCCAAAAGTAGATTATAGTAAAGTTTTCAATCCACAACTTCAATGTCCACCGTTAAAGTTTTACCACTCAAAGTGATGGGGTATTCGGCAACGTAACCTTTTTGGATGAATGTATGGCCATCTGTAGTATACCTAGGGGAGATATTATTGGGTACGGAGGGAGGTACCCAAGGGAATAATGTAATAATGTGATGGATTGTAGTTAGTAAATAAAGTGGTGAAGGATTATTGTATTGACAAACATATGGCTTGTGGAGTGTTCTCCTTCACATTCTCTCAATGGGAAGTCTCTCACCTCTATATAGGCTTCATACATACAATACCATGGGTCATTACAATGGTATCTCAATACCATATATCTAATACAATGGGCTTATCACATTATTCCTAACTACTTGTGGTCCCTTACATGATGCGGGTTAACCACTTTATTTATTAACTACGACCCATCATATTATTACATTATTCGCTTGGGTACCTCCCTCCATACCCCATAATATCTCCCCTAGGTATACTACATGGAGGAACCCTTCCCAAGGCCCATGGATGTGGCTACCATCCTCCCCTTACTTTGAGAGCAACTCAGAAAGAAAAAAATTCCTAGTCTAGGAGATGATCTTACTACATTTCTTAGTATAGATCAAAGAGAAGGTAGTAGGCGAGGCTACCTCTAGTGCCATGTATAACTTACTACCCAAAGAAATAATAATAGAGTGGGGTCTACTCTCATATATATGATGTCACTTCCACAAGTATGGTTTTCCTAATAATACATCACAAACTTAAAGAGGAGTAACATCACATAGTACCTCATCCGTGAAGGGCTTGATGTTGTAGGGAAGGTGGCACTACAGGCTGACGCTGAGATATCATCCTTGGTGAAGCCACCCGATGGTGTATGGCTATGGATGTGTTGTAGTTGATAGGCTTAGATGCTTCACAACCCTTGTTGAAATGAGGTTATGTTTTCTCTCACTTTCGACAATGTACTGCAGCGAAGAAATCATCATCCACATCTGTTAGTGGAATAGGCGTTCCCCCTCCTCTAGATCTTCAAGCTCAATCTTATGGAACTTGGTAGTGGCCAAAATGGAACTGCACTCAATGCCAATTATTTTCTTCCCTTTGTCATTCCCCTTGTGGGGTTCTTACTCATATACAAAACAAGATTCTGATTCAAAAGCCTTTAGCTTGACGACCAGTGACTTCTTGGCCCGACACTCACTTGTGTTCTTAGTGCAGCTCTTATATAACTCCCACTACTTTCCTGTGTCCTTCTTTGTCTTCATGGTTTTTTTCTTTGATTATGGCTTCTATGGGTTATCCTGGGATACCCTACCTTGGTTTTGGCTTTTGATCTGTAGTTTGTGGGCACCTTTCCCATTCTTTAGATTCGCAGATCCAAAGTTTCACTTTTTTTGTTTAAACTTTTGCTCAATCTTGACAACATATCGGTACACCATGCTGAGTGAGGAGATGTCCAAGAACTCCATCTCATCCTAGATGTACCTATGTAGGTAGTTGCGGTACTTGAGTACCCAATATTTCTTAGAATCCTTGATACCTAACTTCATGCAAAGGGTATGAAAAACATTGGTAAAATCCAGTACGTCTTTCTCCCTTCCCTACCGTAATGTGGTCCACTTTATCCATTTATCCCCATAGCTCCTAACATATTAGTACTACTCCTTAATGGAATATCAGAACAAATCCCTAGTGGTTGTAGCAAAAATAGTGGGGTTTACTTTTGTCCTTATTCTAACAGTAGGTTTCCCACCATTCCTTGACGTGGGGGCAGATTTGAGAAGTGGAAAAGTAATCTTTTCCTGGCTAGAAAAATCATGAACATAAAATATCCTTCTAGCCAATTTATCCATTTATCTATAACATCTACATCTATCTGACCCTCAAATATGGGGATGTCAAAGTTAACTTATACCTTAAAGGGTGTGGTGCTTCTAGAGAAGTTGCTACAAGGAGATGCGTCACCCTTGGGTAGTCGCTGAAGGATCTAGGCAAGGTTGTACATCATCGCGTTCCTCTATTGCTTGAGGGCTTGTTTAAGAAATATTTTGAAAGGTTATCCTACCCCCCACTTTTGCCATGGGAGGCTATCTAGATTTGCAAGGCTAGTCTTGCAAAGGTTTGACTAGTTCGAGCCCTAACTCCTTATATCTCAACCTCATTGGGGACATGCAAAGAAAAATAGAGAAAGAGTAGACCGTTCTGATACCATTGATATGAACTTAAACAATAACTTAAAATATTATAGATATAACCATAAATACAGATATTTAGTATAAATAACACTTCATTTCATTAATCTCAAATACTGAAATAAGCTTACAAATTGAATGGAAATAAGACTAGCTTGGGCGATGGTAGCTTATCTCTAAGAAGAGATGTGGCAGCTACATGCCTCTGAACTATGTTACAATGAGGCTCCAAGGCCTATTTATTATTGAGAAACAATCGAAAATCCTAAACATCCGAAAACCTAACCCTAGGATATGAAGCACCAAAACTATGGGCTCCGTTTGGGTAAATTGGTACATCAAATTCCTAGGGTCGTAACTTTGGCATACAATATCTGTTTGACATGCATAATACCTCATTATAAAGATCTATCCAAGGAATACAAATTTTGAGTGGCTATCATTAGTTGAAATGACATGTTGGCCCTAGTTTTCCCAAAAAATCTTCATTTGGGGCCTCAAAATAGCTCCAGAAGCTCACGACCCGAAAAAACTACCAAAAATAGCAAACTATTATGTAATTAAGGAAACTAAAAAATTGAAAGAGATAGTGGTGGGGCTCCAAGTGGAATAGGAAGGTGGCCACCAAAATCCACCTGGATCAGCATCCCTCTCTGACAAAAATTTCTTCTGAATACCATGTAATCTCACTATCTCTCTGATGAAAACCTGTGCTACCTCATTGGTTGAATATGTAGCCTTCACTAGAATGAAGTGAGTTACCTTGCTCAACATGTTCACCATGAACATTAAAAAGTTATGCTGTCTTACTATCCTCAGAAGACCTATAATTAAATCCATGGAAATGATCTCCAATTTTCATTTCAAAATCACAATAGGCTGTAGTAGACCACCTCGATGCTTACATTCTGCCTTTACATGCTAACAATCTAAACCTCTAGTCATGAACTATGTCACTTCCTTCTTCATATTTGGCTAATAGTAGAACTTATTCACCGCTATCAATGTATTTTGATATCCTAGGTGACCCGAGTATGGGTTGATGTGAAACTCCCTTGCAATAATATTCTTGAGCTCACTGCAGTTCGGTACATAGATCATGTCTCTGAATCTGACCAAACCATCTATCGTGAAACGATAGTTTGCAAATAAACCATAATTACCTATACCTACACCTACACCTATACCTGTACCTATACCTGTACTTTGTTGTAACATTTGCATGATCTTCAGGTAGTTGTCATCCCGTTGTCCTGCCTTCAAGATCCTATCCTGTAACTTTGTCCCATAAGTGCTCATAACTGTTATATGATTTAGATGTACCTTCCTACTAAGAGAACCTACACCTCGATTCTCCTTTCCTTTGATGTATTTGATCTTGAAGTCAAACTCACTGAGGCTTGCAAACCATCTAGCTTTCCCAGTATTTAGATTTGGTTGGTCAAACAAATACATCAACCCACTATGCTCACTGATCAGTACAAGCCTCCTACCATGAAGATAGTGCCTCCACATCTTCAATGCATGTATGATTGCTGCTAGCTCAAGATCACACGTTGGATAATTATTCTTGTGTTCATTTAGTTTTCGTGACTCATAGCACACTACCTATCCTTATTGCATGAGAACTCCACCAAGTCCTCTTTTACATGCATATGTACACACTACAAAATCCTTGTCCGAATCTGCAACCTTTAGCATTGGTTCATGTGTCAACAACTGCTTGAGCTACTCAAAACTAGCTGCACATTCTTCTATCCATTCAAAATTCTTACCTTGCCTCTGTAATGATGTCATAGGATATGCAATGCATGAGAAGTTCCTGATGAACCTCTTGTAGTAACTTTCCAATCCGATAAATGATCTCACCCCCTCCACATTCTTAGGAGATGACTACTCCATGATGGCCCTTATCTTTTTTGGAGCCACTAGTATGCGTTCCTTAGAAATGACATGTCCCAAGTAATGCACCTAAGTCTGAAAGAAGTTGTACTTGCTAAGCTTATCATACAACTGATGCTCTCTTAGCAATCTCAACACTGCTTCTAAATGATCGACATGTTCTTCCTCATTTTTAGAATATACCAGACGTATGTCATCAATGAATACAATAACAAACTTGTCTATATAAGGATGCAACACACTATTCATCGAACACATAAATTTAGCTAGAGAATTAATCAAACTGAATTGATCTACAACAAACTCATAATGCCCATACCTGGTCCTGAATGTAATCTTGAAGATATCCTCTTCCTTGATGTTTACCTAATGGTATCTCCATCTCATGTGGATCTTAGAGAACAATGTTGCTCCCTTCAACTAATCAAACAAATAATCAATCCTTGGTAATGGGTACCTGTTCTTAATCATTACCTTATTTAGCTACTTGTATTCAGTGCACAGCCTAAGAGTACCATCTTTCTTCTTTACAAACAACACTGATCCACCCCAAGGAGATACACTTGGCCTAATGTATCCCTTGTCAAGCATCTCCTTTAACTACAACTTCAACTCTACCAACTTAGGTGTGTTCATCTTGTAAGGTGATTTTGATGTCAGAGTTGCCCCTCATACCAACTCAATAGAAAATTCTACCTCCTTGTAAGGTGGAAACTTTGTAATGTCATCAGGAAATACATCTTGAAACTTTTTTAGAACTGTGTATCTGTTCAAAATGTCTACATCCCCAACTTCATTATGTTTGTCACTAGAAATGTGCACTACAAACATCACACAACCTTATCTACAACTACACATAGCCCGCATAGTGGTAACCATCCTCATTGATGTAAGATTCTTCTTCCCCTACAAATTTCTCTTTTCCCCACTATCATCCACACACTCAATGGCCTTGTTGAGGCAATTCACTTTGGTCTTGTGAAGGTACAACCAAGCCATACCCAAAAGCATACTATACAAACCCAATGTTAGTACATTCAAATGTGTTGTTGTAGGCATACCATTTAACTCAAATGCACAAGCTCTTACCCAATGGTGAACTCTCTTCTTTGTACCTGTAGCCAAATGCACCAACCAAGATTATGTATGCACTTTTTTTCTCAAAACACACTTATCCACCATGTTAGGATTAATATAACTATAGCTAGGTCCATGATCAATCAAAACAGAAATAACTTGATCATAAAGCTTACCATCCATCTCAATGAGAAATTCCTGATGATATGCCTGCTTGTTATCCACAACTACATAGATACGAGGAATGTTATGACCAAAATTGCCAAATATATGCACCTCCTGAGAACTATAGATTTTGGGTCTACCACCACTCTGATACTATGGGAAATCCCTCTTACGATGATCATTACCACATATCCAACATTGCAATGGTTCCTTACCACCACCTCTTACCTGCTGCACTCCATGTCCTTTCTTAGTTATATTGAACCTCTTATAAGGAACTATATTTTATTTCTCAATTGCATCTTGAGGTCTTCCTCACTTTGGTGGCCATTTTCGATTAGCTTTCTCATTTCTTTTAAATTCATGCTTAGGCTCAACTTTTCACTTTGACTTCTCATAAAAATGTTCCAAATTTTGGATGGCCTCTTCCAATGATCTAGGCTCATCGAACTCAATCTAGTCTTTGTATGTTACTAGTAGTCCACTGATGAATCTCTAAACCTTGGCCCTCTCCACCTTGAGGTAAGCCACATATCTCAATAGCTCCAAGAACCTACTAGTATACTCATCATCTGTCATGGAACCGATCCACATCTCATAAAACTCCTTAAATTTGTCATCGACGTATCTTTACAACAAATACTTCTTCTTCAAGAGCCTCAAAACTCATGCCAAGTCAGATCATCCGAAAGTATACCTTTAAAATTATTCACATCTTCCCACCAAATATGTACTTTACCTTTGAGACTGAAAGTGGCTATCTTTACTTTCATGTTTTCTGAATAATCATGCAATCTGAAGAATTTCCTCATACCAAGAAACCATACCTTTTCATCATATGATTTCTTCATCTCTCCATCAAAGGTAAGTGAATTTTCTTTCTTAAACTCATCCATAAATTATCCCCTATCACTCCTCCTATAAAGATGATAACAATGATGATCATGATGCTTTTCTGAACTAGAACTAGAATAGTACATGTGTTTGTCACCTCTCCTGTCTGGAGTGTACATGCTATAGGGAATAATGCACAGGTGGTTGTGGCTAGAATACCCTCAAGGATCTTCCTAGGATCCAAGGTAGACCGTTTAGATTAACTGTAGCTGGCACAAAGAAGCATATACATATCCATATTAATGCATGACACTCAAAGCAGGAGAGAAGAGATTACCTCATATCTTGATGTAGTTTTGCTGGAGAACCCAATGCAGCAGAGCGGAAGACCCCTTTGCTAGCTCCAAGATCAACACCTACATATAAACAAGATGGAGAGTAATACTACAACATATAAAATATGATAATCAAAGCATCAATATATAAAGATATGAAAATAACATGCATCTAAGCTACTCATAAAATAATGGTACTAAATCAACATGTAAGCAATCATGACATTGGCACCATTGAGTAGATAACACAACAACAAGTCTATATTATTAAGTAGGAAAGGATGATTAAAACCATATGGTGAGTCAAGCTTCCCTTAATCCTCCAACTCCTCTCTCTGTCTCTCTCTTCTTAACCTCTTTGTAGTAAAGAAACTATCTCACACAATGCTTCAGCAATTCGTTGACAATTCTTCGACCCGTTTCACAATGGCCAAGTCTCCAATATATAGATGATGAGAGGCTTGTCCTTTCCAACTCTCTCATGAGTTCCCCTTGGCAAAATCTAGGATTTTTCATTGATTTTATATTTCCCCTTCCATTAGACTTTGTTAGGAATGGAAATATCCTTAGAGAGGTCGAAGGTAGATGTTTCTTGCTTTTTGGGTTGACATTTGAGTAAAAAATGTAATACTAGTCAATCAACTTGCTCATTTTACCTCAGGAATCTCACAGAACTTGGGTAACACTATCTCTTAGGCAACATAGTGAGTTACCCTAGGGATGAACGCCCCTGGCTCATGCATGGGGAGCATTTTAGCTCTACCTTCTAGTTCCTGGGGAGCATTACCTTGGAAAAAAAGGCCTGTGAACTTCATCATGTCTTCAGCCAAACTGTCTTCCTCCTCTCAAGTTATGAGGAGGTCACTTTCCTGTATAATAGATTCCCCCTAAAGTGTGAGGTCAGAGACCAATATTATGGCCGAAATAATTTAGAATTTTGTTGGAAAAAAGAGAGAGTGGATTGGAGCTTCGGGACTATGGGAAACCTAATACAACCACATATGTTAAAAATCTAAAATCATGTCCTTAGTTAGGCATTCCCATGCTTAGTAGCTCTATTAGAGTGATTTCTCGAAAAATAGGTATGACGATCATGTCCACTGATGAGCACAATGTGGAACCGTGTCTGATCCAAGTGGATCTTGAGATACAATGGCATGGAAAAGCTCAAAATTTAAAGTGGTAGGAAGGCAAGTATCTTGACAACAGATTGAAGTACTCATCGCCCTAATTCCAACGGTGCAAACGACACTCCAATCTGAGTTAGGATGATGAAGTTATCACCAAAAGACTCTGCCTTTGTTCCTTTGGAAAAGGGGGCATTTTCTCTAAAAAATGGGTTTTAAGCCTTATAGGACAAATAACAATCAGAGGAATCAAACGGGAGGATTAAAGGCCACCGAGATGAACCCCCAATCAATGATCTCTGATTAATCGCAATTGAGGGCAAGCAATGGGTGATTTCATGACTTAAGGCAGGCGACATGCGATATCGGCATTGGAGATTGGTGCCAACGTATGCCAAGGTATATGGAAGAACCCCTGGGCCGTAGCGATCCACTATGCTGATAGCGATGTGTAATCTCAACCATAAGATCAGAAGACAGATCAACAGTCAAGATGATATCGACAATATCAGCGATCGATGATCGATGATATCGGTGATCAGCATATCGACATATTGGCAATTGGCGGGTCGGTACATCAGCGATCGATGGATGGACATATCTGTGTTCATCGAATTGGCACATCGACGATCAACGAATTGGCATTTCAGCAATCAACGTATCGGCATATCGGTGATCGATGAATTGGCACATCGGTGAATCGAAAAATCAACGATCGGCAAATTAGCATATCGGCGATCAAAGATTCCCCACTAGAATGGTCATGGACAATGTGATATACTAATAGTGATAAAGGGCTGGACCCAATGGGTTTATAGACCTGATTTGATATATTTGAAGTCTAGATTAAAGGCTTTGTGGTCAGATTTTGCCGTGTTTCCATACGGTTTTAATGGAAAAATAGCTATTTTAAAGGTTTGGTTGTGCCCGCCGATCCTTCCATCTAAATGGTTGCTATTCTAAACAAATCAACCCCTAATTTAAGTGGAAATTGTAACAAAGAAGTGTTATAAAACCTGATGCACATGGAAAAGTATAAGACTCCTTTTATGTAACTGATGACTGTATTCTCTTCTTTTCATGCCATTTAATGAATGAAGGCCTCCACATTGATTGAGTAGGGCCCGGAGACGTAGTCCAAGTTGGACGAAATTTGTTATCAAGTCTTGTTGTCTTCTTTTCATGCTTTAGGTGTTTCTTCTTCTTCTCTCATGTGCACACTAAATTTCTATGTTAAGCTGCAATTTTTACATGCGATTCCTTTGATACATTTATAAGCAAAAGAACCCTAGATCAAGTGGTGTCAGAGCAGGTATTTGTAGATGTGAATTGGATGTTTGTATGCTAACAAGAAATAGGCTCCAAAGAGGCGAAGGGGAACTAGAGCCTTTCGATCCCGAAGTGGGGCGTGCACATCGAAGGAGAAAAATGGATGAAGAGGCTCGTATTGAAGAGGAGTAAAATTTACACAAAGCATCCTATTCAATGGCAGAGAATGTTGGTCAGTTGCTTTCAAGGCTGGAAAAAGAAGAAGAGAGAAACCTAGAAGAACAAGGTTCAACACATGGAAATGGTGGAGAAGAACCCCCTCCTTCTCCCTCCACGAGTGAAAGTTATTCTTCCTCTCACCACCATAATCATAGAAATTCAAGGGATACATCTAAGAAACCTTTCTTTAAATTATATGTCAAATTTGATCTTCCCATGTTTAATGGTGAAAGTAACGTAGAGAAGCTTAGTAATTGGATTAGGCAGATTGAGATCTACTGCAGGATTTAGTAGATCATGGAGGATGAGGAAAATATTCAGCTAGCCTCTCTACGACTGAGTAGCACCACTCTTTTTTGGTGGGAGAGAAAATTGCAAAATAGTAAGAATGTTGTTAACCTCTTTTCCTCATGGCATGATTTTATTTCTATGTTAAAGGAACAATTTTATCCCTTGGGTTACAAGAAAAAAAGAATTAATGAATTGGTAGTATTTAAGGCAAGGCAAAGGTCAGGATGTTCAGAGTTTTACAAAGGAGTTTAGAAAGCAAGCACTTAATTTGGGTATTGTACTTGATACACCTGAAGTAGTAACTATGTACATTGGAACGCTACATAGTTACATTAGGCATTCATTATTGTTGTTTGAACCAACCACTATTGACTTAGCTAGTGTAAAGGAAATTCATATTTAAAACAAGGGCAAAAATGAAAGAGATGATCATTCCAAAAAACCACCATTCGAACCTCCCAATGGAAAATCTAAAGAGAAATGGAAAGGAAAGGAGAAGAAGACAACAACAACCAAGAAAGAAGAAGGAGAAAGACCTTATTGCAATCATGCAAAAAAGGAAGGTCACAATGACAATCACTGTTGGAAACAACACCCATAAAAGAGACTGAAGAAGTATGGAGGAAAAGGCAAGCAGAAGACAATGGCGACTGTGCAACAAGACCTTGGATCCGATTCATGAGATGAAGAATTAATCATAGCAACATGGACAAAAGGTACTGTTAAATCTCATGTTAATTTTGAATCGCATGAAGGCACTAGTTTTTTAAATGAGTCCCTTCCTAATGATCAAAAGAGAATTGAGCTATTTCATATCAGAGTTGTCGTAAATCATACTAAAGTAGAAACTCTTTTTCATACTGGATCCCAAGCAACCTTAATTGCAGAATCCTTGGTAAAGAAACTCGACTTTGAAACAAAACCAAATCCGAAAACGTAACCACTTGGATGGATACATGATAAAGCAAAATTGAATGTAACGAAGTAGTGTAAAGTAAAATTTGTAATCGCTTCTAAGCTAGTGGATGAAGTAGAACTGGATGTGATCCCGGATATCTGTGGCATGGTGTTAGGGAGTCCATATCTATATGATAGTAAGGTAGTATTTTTCTGTCATGAAAGAAAATACCAAATCACAAAAGATTGGGTAGAATATATTGTAAGGGCTCATCAAAATAAAATCAATTCTAGCCTTGTAAGTGTTGGACAAATGAAAATGCTAGTGAAGTCCAGTAAGGGTTGCATGCTGATGGTTGTAAGGGGAAAATATGTAGAAGTAGCTGATGCTTTCCAGGGTTGTGATCAGGAAAATAAATAGGAATTATGTGAATTAATTTCTAATTATGATGAGCTATTTCAGGAACCAAAGGGATTACCTTCGAAGAGGGAAATCCAACATGAAATCCATTTGCAGCATGACACTCTACCAAATATTAGCATGTACAGAATGTTGACCACTGAGATGGAGGAAACCAAAAAGCAGGTGCAAGAATTGCTGGACCAAAGGGTCATCAGGCCGAGCACTTCTCCATGTGGTTCACCGATCGCCTTAGTGCCAAAGAAAGATGGCACATGGAGGATGTGTGTTGATTACCGCGTAATAAACAAAATCACGGTGAAAAATCACTACCCTCTTCGACGCATTGATGACTTATTAGATCAGTTAAAGAATGTTGTTTATCTCACCAAATTAGATTTTCGTAGTGGTTATCACCAGGTCCGAATTGTAGAGCAAGATGTGTGGAAAACTGCCTTCAAGACCAAACAGGGGCTGTTCAAATGGATGGTGATGCCATTCAGACTTTGCAATGCTCCAACCACTTTTATGAGGGTCATGAATGATCTCTTTCGGCCTTTCATTGATGAATTTGTTCTTGTATATCTAGATGATATCCTTATATTTAGTAAAAGTTGGAATGAACATGTATGTCATGTGAGGTAAGTGCTTGATGTATTGAAGAAAGAAAAACTCTATGTAAAGTTGTCGAAGTGTGAGTTCGGGAAAACCTCTTTGGGTTACCTAGGTCATATTGTTGGTCATGGTCAGTTAAAAATTGATCCCTCTAAAGTTGAAGCAATTGTAAATTGGTCTAAGCCTACTAATGTAACCGAGGTCTGCATCATTTTAGGTGTAGTCCAGTATTGGAGGAGATTTATTGCCAATTTCTCTATTATTGCAACACCTTTCCACACATTGACAAGTGTGAAATAGGTCTTCCAATGGGGAGGAAGACAACAGAATTCCTTCAAAACATTGAAGGAAAAGATCAACACCGCGCCAGTCTTAGCCTTACCAGATCTCCAATAGCCATTCGAGATCAAAACAGATGCCAGCGGTTATGCCATGGGAGCTATACTGATTCACCAAAAGAAGTTGATATGTTACCATTATGAGAAGTTTTCTCAGCCTCTAATAAACTATCCCACTTATGACAAGGAGCTTTATGCCTTGGTTCAGAGTGTGAAAAAGTGGAAACACTACCTAATCAGCAAGGAGACCATCATCCATACAGATCATCAGCCCTTGCAGTACCTTCAGTCATAAACCAAGTTGCATCAATCTCGTCATTTCAGGGGGATGGGTTTTCTTCAATAGTTTCATCTGGTAATAAAGTATAAGAAGGACACTAGAAATAAAGTGGCCGATATGCTATCTCACTGTCCTATTTCTGCTTCTATTATTTTGCATAATGCTTCGTTATCTTTTGAGATTTATGCTGAACAATATGCTAACGATGATGACTTTAAGGAGATTTATGCAAAACTAACCCATGGTTCACAGGTGGACAACTATCACTTGCAGGGGAAACTGTTGTATCACCTTGGAAAATTATGCATTCCCACAGGGGAAAAAGTACTTGCAATTCAAGAGGCCCACACCTCTCTTGTTTCTGGACACTTTGGTGTCGAAGAGACTTTATGTCATGTACAAAGATTTTGTTTTTGGCCTCATATGAAGCACATTGTGACTCGCTATGTAAAGGGTTGTGTGATGTGTTATGTTTCAAAGCCCTCTAATAGAAAACTCGGGCTCTACACACCAATCCCTCTTTTGAGTCATTCATGGGAATACCTTCGAGTGGGTATCAAGGGGATGCACCCCAACAAGGCAAAATGGCTGGAGAAGGAAAGGGTGAGTGTTGGGTAGCGATGGCCCCGCATAACGGTTTTGGGACTCAAAGCTTGCAATTTTGGGTAAAGGTATTGTTACACTGAAATTTGTCACCATGACTATCTGCAGTTAATATGGCTCCATCAATAGTCATATTATCCTCCTTCTTAAGCCTTATACCTCTGCTCTCCATGTCAAACTTCAAAAAAGAGAGAAAGTCATTAAAAACCATGTTTATCTCTGGGTACGCAGGTTCTCTCTACCTTGCCCGCGTGTAC
>APFE031552113.1:0-33809 GCA_000404065.3 Pinus taeda | reverse complement strand
TTTAAAGTGCTATGGATGTTAAGCTTATCATAAATGACCTCTGGACAATGGCAATTTATGGTCAGCATGGAGCAACAAGGACCCTCAGTCAAGCGCGCAAACCATTGGCCCATGGTAACCGCGTGTTGGCACAAACTGGAAAAATGGGAAGTCAGATCCAAAAACATAGGCTATTTCTGATATGCGATTAGCGCTAAAGTGCTAATTGCATATCGCAGGGTGACACCCTTAGTGAAGGAAAGCCCCGAGCGCTTGGTCATCGGGAAAAGCATAGAACCACATAGAAATCACCAATTTCATCAGAAGGTGGGCCCCGTGCTAAAAGTGGCAGGATATCGGAAGGCCCTCAAGCAATAAGTGAGTTCGGCCGAGTCCCGCATGATTCCATACAACGGGTGACATGCGTCCAACGGATGAGAGAGAAAACCGCTCTCATCATGCAGGTAAAGGGCATGCTACTTGCCCACGCGATATGGATGAAGATCATAGGATCTGGAAGCCCCAGATCAATGGCAGAGAAGCAATCCGATGGATGACCGGAATTGATAGGGAAATAGGCTACGGCGAATAAGATTTGAGATCCGACATGATCGATGAGTTGGCAAAGGGAACAATTTCATGGTTGATCTTGAAGCAATGGAAATAATGACAGTTCAAAGAGCATTGACACTCAGTTTGCGAGGAAACAGGAGGCCACCTCTTTGTGAAGCGTTATAGTGATGATGACACAGAGCAAGGGAATTCTAGTAGATAGAGGTAGGAGATCCAGAGAGTTGGGAAGTAGAAACGAACAGTCAGGGAGCAACTTGGCTTTAATCCATGAATAGACAGGGAAAGCAGGGAAGAGAAGAAGTAATAAAAGAGAGAGAGAAGAAAAAAAATTGCAGAGAATAGAGAAGCCAAGCTGACCTGCAGAGCAAAGGTAGCATCGACAGGCAGAGACAAAGAGAGAGTCCGAGAGTCTGTGAACTCCAGAGAAGACTTGAGAGGTTCGAGCAACTCCTCTGTGTATACCTGTTAAGTATTGAGTACCAAATTGGATTCATACCATTGAGACAAGTTGAGGTCGAGATTCAGTAAGGGGAGTCTATGTACTCTAGAGACTTAGGAGATCCAAGTACAACCCTACTAATAATTATATGTTAAGTGAGACTCATTTTGAGCTCACTATTGTAAAAATATGCTTTTTAAGACAAATAGAAAGGCCACCACTGAAGGCTGGACCAGGAGACGTAGCCCAGGAGGATTGGGTGAACTCTTTATTAAATTTGTTGTGTTTATGTGTTTGCTTACTGTGTTCTCTTACTATTTTGGTGTCTGTGTATTTCACAATCTTATCAATTCGTTGCATAAAATAACATAGACACTCCCTCGCACATAAGTCTGTAATACCTTCATTAATTAACTGAGATCATTCACGAGTGATTTCAGATCATTTAGACCATCATAAATAGGCATATTTCTTAGCTCTGATGACACACAGTGCAATGACCAGGTCATCATGTTGCAATTCAGCGTAGTTACTTCATGTAATCGATTCTGCTAGCGTTATTTCTTTGTCAAAGTCCGAAGTGCAGGAACTCTCGCGATCCCACGTAATCCATCCATTCGTGGTGGGATTCAACTAATCTTGGTCTCACGCCGTTAACTTATAGATACAGTCCAGGTCGTCATCACTCTCATAATCACAGACAGGTTCAGTATAGCGCGATCCTTTAGCAGGATCAAGGGGTGTTATTACGCGTAGTGATTTCTTCTCAAAGATCATCTTTCACTTTTTCAGATTGATTACCCCATTCATATCAGTAGCCTAGTCAATTCTCAAGAGTGCGGGGTAGGGATTTCTATCATCCGCTATCTCTATTACTTCAAAATTTTCTAGTGTGCTCGCTCCCTCAATATCCACGGTCATCCCCCGCAATTGCTCAATGGGGATGATTTTCTGTTGATTTGCCATCCTTAGTTGAATTAGAGACCATTGTAGCATAGGTCTCCCTAATCACTCCGAACTCTGCTTTGGTAGGACATTTGCATCTTACCCTAGGTCCAAAATGACCTGATCCATTTCATACTCTCCTATTTGTGTGGTCAGTCTCATCTCCCATCCCGTCCTTGTTTTATGCTTGCCAATCTTTCATATTACATGTGTTTCACCTGGCGCAGTTCCAACACATCTATTGATGAGTTCTTGTAACCATTTTATAGCCTTACCGTCGCGCAATAACTTCATACAGGTTTCCAGGAAATTTGTGAGCATAGAGGGGTCCATCTCTGGCTTAGGCTTATCCTTGCTTCCTAAGGTGGAGGCCTCGGCGAAGCTCTTCTTAGCTTCCATGAAGGTTACATGAGCGTGCTCCAAATCAAACTCAGCATCTTTCATTGGGGCTTTGCGAACCCATGTATTGTCTTTTGGTTGCTTCCCCTTGTCATCTCCCATCATGATTCCACTTCTGAGCACTATATTTACATTTGGATATTTCTCGTGCGCCTCATATTTCATCATCTGTAGGTTCTAAGTTGGCGGAGGTGGTGGCACCCCTTTATCACATATCCTGGCTATCAGTGTAGTACAATATTTCGTTTCATGATTAAACAACATGCAATACTTGCACGACGGACGCGTTGGATTAGTGCAATCATGGGCATAGTGTTTTGGTCCTCCGCAATTGTAGAAAATTAACTATCCTCGACCTCTACCAGGTCCTCCTCCGCCTCGGCCTTGTCCGTGCCCTTGAAATCCTATTCATGCCATCCCTACATTCTGGTCAAGGGTTCACGTTTCTGCCTGAACCCTGTAGAAGGGAGTTCTATCCATCATCAATTCATATACCTTGCAAGTACGCTCATCATGTCCTACCGACCTACAAAAGTTGCATAACATTTATTGCGGTGCTTGTACATACTTCTGTAGCAAGTGATAGTTATCTATGGCATGTTTTTTGACTACCTGACAGATATCGCACCATAATGCAGGCCCCGAACTGGGTCCATCTTGAGCTTCTGACCTTAAAGGCATTGATCCTCCTCCTTCAATGTAATTTGCAAAGACTGGGCAATGGTCTTTGTCATGACCCTGACTCTTGCACTTCAAGCACCATACATCCTTGCGTACCTCTGGTCGAACCATCCTATCTTGTTGCAGACTTTGCATCTCAAGGCACATATTCTTCAGTTGCGCATGGATTTTCTAAACTCCTAGATTAGGATCTTGCATCTTAGTCTCATGTAGTCTCATGGAAATCTCCAAGGCCTCTACCTCAGTTGTTATCTTCTGCTACGACAACACACTCCTTAAGTGTGTTAGTAGCGAAGCCACAAACCACTTGCGATGTTGTCCATATGTCAAATTCATGTTGGCTTCATGGATTGTACACTTCAGCCTTTGATATAGTTCCCAAGGAATCTTTCCTGGTTGCATTGCGATCTCTTTGAATCCCATAATCGACTGTGCCTCAGATTTAGGCTTGCTAAATTCTATATTTAGTGATGCCTGGATGTTGGCTACTCTAGCATTCAGGTTATCGTTAAAGTACTTAATATACTAGGTTAGAGCATGATCTTGAAGAGCACTAACCAATGTTGCCTTCTTTATATGATTGTCTGTAACACCTTGAGCTTCCCATACAAACCTTACAATGAACCAGAATTGGTCTCGGTCCTCATTTCCCAGGCCTTTGAATAGAGGCAATTTCACTATATTTGCCATACTGAAGCGCAGTGGAGGTGGAGGTGGTATGGGTGAAGTTGGAGGCGACAGTAGTGAAGTCGAAGGTGGTGTGGGTGGAGATGGTATCTGAGGGAATCCTTGTCTTATTAACTGAATAGCACTTCGCAGAGAAACCTTCGCTATCCCTTCTTCGTCTCTTCGTGGAGGTGAAATCAAGGGGCTATAATCTAGACCCTTTTTTCCTTCGTTCTTGTAAGTGATCTAGGTCCGGGTGTGACAAAGGACCCTTCCAAGACATTTTACTTTCATGATGTGTTAAATTGCATTTTTAAAAGAACATAAATGAGTAGATCTGCATGTTGTAAAGAAGAGGAACATGTCAATCATCAGCAACATAAAAAACACGTCGTTTGATAATGGAGTTCGTCCAAGAGGGACTACGTCTCCGGGCCCCAGTGTCAAGATGGTGTAGGCCACTGCATTAACTATTGTCAATAGTGGTGATGTACATAGAGGTGATGTCAATTTCATACAAGGAAAAATGCCCTCACGCAGGAGTGGCTCTAAGAGACGTTCCACTACAGGAACTCTTAATTAAAAGACTTCTATCAGTATGACCCAAACTCATGCATGATGAGCATCCCTCCAACATGGCATAAAAGGGATCTCAATGCAAAACATGCATGATGACAACAAGAGTATCCAAGCAACATACAACAAATGGATCTCAAAACACAACATGACAAGTAATGACAACAAGTACATCACCCAAATGGTTTTGCATCACATCAAGCAAGGAATCATGAAAACATGTAATAAACAGAATCTTGAATCGAACATGAAAACAGGGATCTGTGCAACATAATGCATAAAGAAGTACATGAACACAACATATACCTCACAACCATGGCCATCTAAAGAAAAATATGTCAAACTGCTGAAGTTTTTCAGACCATCAATCTCATGGCATCGATCGTATGAAAATGATCACTCGCACATGAATGTGGACATCTGCACTGGCACTAGAAAAATGGCTAGAAAATGAAATGAGATAATGAAAAATCTGAATGCACCATCAGTGTTGTGCCCTCGAGTAGTGCAAAATCAACTGTCCAAAATCTGAATTCCGAGAAATTGAGAATCTGGGGTTTAAGGAATTATTTTAGATTCCCCCTAGATTCCTCAAAGATTCTGCTCCATGGGTGCACTGGAAATGTGCAACTCAAATGGCGAGTCTAACCTTTCCATTGCGATCCCTGCAAAAAATCGTGAAAAATGAGTATAAACTTGACTATACTCTCACATGGAGAAAATTTACCTCGGGAAAATTTCAAGGCTTATGGTTCTACTCCCTGTTTTTACATCAATCATGGTTCCACAGGCATACTGAAAATGGTCAAAAAAATGCAGAACTCTAACAGAGACATAGACAACGCCATTGTGTTCGTGACATCGGGAAGTGTTAAAACCATATAAAATTTGTCAAAATCTAACAAAGTGGAAATTGGCCCTCCTGCAAAATTCATGGTTCCACCTGCATTAAAAATTAATTTGTCTCAAAAAGCATGCCTACTCCTGGTTCCTCCATCTCTACAACTATTCCTGAAGAAATGTCAGGTTAATATAATTTTACCAGGTGGATTAATCAATAAATTTGGTTTGGCGTGTTGGCTAAATTTAAGTTTGGTTGAGTAGGGGTCGAGCGGTCAAACCCCGACCCTCCTTTTTTTGTAACATCAAAAGGTAGACAAATATTTTTATTTTGTTTTATATGGGGGGTCGAGTCCGCATTAGGCGGCCTGCCCCCATACTCCCCGCTTTTTGTTTGAATGGTCGTGGCTATTAATGGCCATTGGTTGGGTCGTGCGTTATATGGCAATGTTTGGTATGGGGCCACCCACTCGAGGACCGACTCACATGGGCCAGGCGGGTTCGACCCCCACCAGCCCCAAATATCATATATTGTTACATTAAGTTGGTTGGGGTTGGTGGCTCCCACCCCCTATTATTATATTTTTTGTTTTATATATAAAAATGTGAATTTTAGTCGTAGGAGTGCATTTAATGACCCTACAATTTTGCCTGGAATCTGGCCTAGGTTGGCCAGAATCCGGTGGCCAAAAAAATGCCAAATTGTGGCTTCCTTAAGCCTACCTAGTCATAAAAAATTCAACCCAACTTTGATTGCTTCTAACTTTCGCATATGGACTCGGATTGACGAACCGTTCGCACCACTGTGATCAGAACGATGAGGTCTATGCTCTAGTCCTAGGTCAACATCATTATGAACACTTTGATTTTCGAGCGTTCATAAATCATCTTTGTCCTGTATGTATCTGGAGCCACCTAGATCAATCCTCCCCACTGATGAGCTTTTGGTCATCCAAAAGCATGAAAAATAATCTACAACTTCTTTGTACCTTGTCTGGATCACAAGCTTCCTGAAAGGCCTCACTTCCATATCCTTCACCTTTGTTCTTCAGAGCCTTAAGCGATGAGCCGACCCCTGCTACCTCTGCAACCTGTAGTATATTGTTTCACAAATTACATGCTTGACTTTCACAACCAACTAATGACCCAAACGTCCCACATTTTCCACGAGTTTATAGCACATACTCAGTGGTCAAGTTTACATCAACATGGATGCAAGACCTCAGCTATGACAACAAGGCCAACCTATCATTGTTGCTTAACAAGTGATGGAAAACACATCATCACTGCAACACATGATTTCCAAAGATAAGGCCAAACATTATTTGTTTTGACAGGTGATGGAAACATAACATCACTTTTAGAGTGTAAAATGTGACTCATAATATGACTAGACATCATTGTTGCTGAACAAGTGATGGAAAACACATCATCACTTTTACATTTTAAAATGCAGGAAATGATTTACAAATGAATGACCATGAAACAACAACATGTCTAGAAACCATTTTCACTTATCAATGTGAATGGGTCACCTCCTTGTGGCGGTTTTGCTTGTCGAACAACTACTTCGCTTGGTTCATGCACCGATGCTTTGTCTTTAAGGTGCTGCTCTGGATGGAGCCTCCAACAAGTGGCTCTTTGATGGCCACTTCTATCACAATGACTGAAGTAGGTTTTCTTCCTCCATATCTGCTCAACCTATTTCTTTTCATGCGGTTGAGAGGGTGTTTCACGACTCATCCTTTTGTGTGATGTCATTCTTTTCCAACACTTAGAAAATGTATGGTTATGTAATCCACAAAAGGTACATGTTTTTTGATGCCATGTTTTACGCTCATTATTAACAACATGATCATAATTGAAATGAACATTTGAAGATCGAAAGTGGTTATACCTTCCCTCACTACCTCTGGTGTAAGTATGGCAATAAGAGCTTGCCTAAGCTCTCTCCTTACAATGGGAATTGCCATGGGATGATGGGGATGTTTTCCCATCATTCTTTTTCCTTGATGATTTTGACGATGTCTCGGGCCTTCAAATCGATGTTCGTGCACAACCTCCAAAGGTTGAGTTATGTATTGGTTATTAACACCAAGTTCTTCTTTCTCCTCGTGCCTCATCCTTGTAAGGAGCCTCATGTTTGTCCCTGTAATTGGGATCTCCACATCTCCAACAGAAGTCATACTATGTGACGATGAAACCGAAAGGAAATCAACATCTTTTACCTCCTCTTTCTATTTGGAAAGAACTAATGAGGGTTTCTCATCGTCCGTTGTTGGTGGTTCACTAACTATGATGGCGCATTCCCTAAATTCCTTTCTAACATACCCAAGTCCTACCTGATCGGATAATTCCTCTACTTTGATGGGTTTGATAATGCCTTGGCCATTAACACCCAAGCCTTTTCCTTCATACCCCATTCTCTTCAACAATTTGGAGCCAATTCCTAAGGTATGATTTTCAAAAACAGCGAAATCATCATCAGGAAACATATATGAAGATGGACAACTACTTTTTACCTCACATGGGTCTCGCTGCAGCTTTTCCAAGGCCTCGTCCTTTTCTTGCAGATGTCATAGAAAATTTTGTTTTTCCACTTTCTCTTCATGTAGGCACATCTTCAATTCAGTGTTCTCTATTTGAAGATTATATTTGTTTTTCTTCAATTCTTCTAGGGCCTCTTCCATGGCTTGCAACTAAAGCTGCAATTGCTCGTTTTCCTCTATCTCTTTCTATTGAGTTTCATACATGATTTCCACTCTTTTGGAAATGTTGAGCATGGTCTCGTACGTCACTTTTTCATCCTTTGTCGCTGCACATTCCATTTTTCACGCTGCAATTCACATCAACACAAAGACCGCTCTGATACTACTTGATCCAGGTCCGGGTGTGATAACAAACCCTTCCAAGACCTTTTACTTTCATGATGTGTTAAATTGCATTTTTAAAAGAACATAAATGAATACATCTGCATGATGTAAAGAAGAGGAACATGTCAATCATCAACAACATAAACAACACGTCGTTTGATAACGGAGTTCGTCCAGGAGGGACTACGTCTTCGGGCTCGAGTGTCAAGATGGTGTAGGTTGCTACATTAAGTGTTGTCAATAGTGGTGATGTACATAGAGGTGGCTTCGATAGCATACAAGGAAAAATTCCCTCACGCAGGAGTGGCTCTAAGAGATGTTCCACTACATGAACTCTCAATCAAAAGACTCCTATCAATACAACCCAAACTCACGCATGATGAGCATCCCGCCAACATGGCATAAAATGGATCTCAATGCAAAACATGCATGAAGACAATAAGAGTATCCCAGAAACATACAACAAAGGGATCTCAAAACACAACATGACAAGTCATGATGACAAGTACATCACCCAGATGATTCCGCATCACATCAAGCAAGGAATAATGAAAACATGTAATAAACAGGATCCTGCATCAAACATCAAAATAGGGGTCTATGCAGCATAATACATAAAGAATAAGTACATGAATACAACATATACGTCACAACCATGGCCATCTGAAGAAAAATATGTCAAACTGCTGAAGCTGTTTGGACCATGGATCACGCGGAATTGATCACATGAAAATGAGTGCTCGCACATGAATGTAGACATCTGCACTGGCACTTAGAAAAATGGTTGGAAAATAAAATGAGAGAATGACAAATCTGAATGCACCATTAGTTTTGTGGCATCGAGTAGTGCAAAATCGACCGTCCAAAATCTAAATTTTGAGAAATTGAGAATCTGGGGCTCAAGGAATCTTTTAGATTCCCCCTAGATTCCTCAAAGATTCTACTACATGGGTGGACTGGAAATCTGCAGCTCAAATGGTGAATCTGATCTCGCGATTGCGGTCCCTGTGGAAAACCGTGAAAAACGAGTATAAACTTGACTATATTCCGACATTGAGAAAATTTACCTCCTCCGGAAAATTTCAAGGCTCATGGTTTCGCTCCCTATTTTTACAGCAATCATGGTTCCATTTGCATACTGAAAATGGCTGAAAAATGCAAAACTCTGATGGATACGTGGACAATGCCATTGCCTTCGTGGCATCGAGAAGTGCTGAAGCCATTCAAAATCTGTCAAAATCTGACAGAGTGGAAATTTGGCCCTCCTACAAAATTCATGGTTCCACCTACATTAAAAATTAATTTGTCTCAAAAAGCATGCCCACTCTTGGTTCCTCCATCTCTGCCCCCATTCCTAAAGAAATTTTGGGTTAATATAATTTTACCGGGCAGATTAATCAATAAAGTTGGTTTCGCATGTTAGCTAAATTTAAGTTTGGTTGAGGAGGGGTCAGGTGGTCAAACCCCACCCCTCCTTTTTTTTAAACATCAAAAGGCAGGAAAATATTTTTTGTTTCGTTTTATATGGGGGGTCAGGTCTGCATTGGGTGGCTCGCCCCCATACTCCCCGCTTTATGTTTGAATGGCTGTGGCTATTAATGGCCGTTGGTTGGGTCGTGCCTTATATTACAATGTTTTGTATGGGGCCGCCTGCTCGAGGGCCGACCCATGTGGGCTAGGCGGGTTCAACTTCTGCTAGCCCCAAATATCATATATTGTTACATTACGTTGGTTGGGGGAGGTGGGGTTGGTGGCCCCCACCCCCTATTATTATATTTTTTTTGTTTTATATATAACAATGCGAATTTTAGTCGTAGGAGTGCATTTAACAACCCCACAATTTCGCCCAAAATCCGGTGGGCGGAAAAAGGCCAAATTGTGGCCCCCTTAAGCCTGCCCAGTCATCAAAAAGTCAACCCAACTTTGACTGCATCTAACTTTCATATACAGACTTTGATTGACAAACCGTTTGCACCACCGTGATCAGAACGATGAGGTCTATGCTCTGGTCCTAGGTCAACATCATTCTGAATGCTTTTATTTTCGAGCATTCATAAATCCTCTTTGTCCTGTGTGTCTCTAGAGCCACCTGGATCAATCCATAATTTCACCCAGAATTAGGCCTAGGTTGGTTGGAATCCAGTGGCTGGAAAAAGGCCAAATTGTGGCCTCCTTAAGCATGCCTAGTCATAAAAAATTCAACCCAACTTTGACTGCTTCTAACTTTCGCATACGGACTCGGATTGACGAACCATTCACATCGCTGTGATCAGAATGAATCCAAACCTTAACGTGGTTAGTGAAGGGTCAATAAGATATATAAAATTCACTTTATATATAACATGTCATCTTGAGTTTTTATGTATACAGTCCTTATAAAATAATGATCTCAATTGATTAAATTATGCCATAATTGTGCGTAGTGAATTATGCATGATTAGGAAATGCGTTTTGTTATGATGATATTAAATCACATAAAAACTGGTAGCTACTATGCTTAAATTGAAGAGTGGTCCTTATCCAATGAGGGTTTAATGATGCTAAGGATCTGTCCTTATTTTCAAGTAAAAAATAAAAATAAAAAGAAAAAAATTGGCTTCGTAAAGTGCTAAATTTGGAATAATTCTACCACAAACGGTCAACAAAAAAAAGGATCAATGGAACCTTGATCTACTTTCATTGAATAATGGTTCTTTCTCAAGCATAAAAATGTGGTGGGTATGTCTTTATGAAAATTAATTCCCTCCTTGCATTTTTCTACAACTCCGTGAAGAAAAATCTGACGAATTTCCTATTGTTCACGAATTGAAGAAGTTATACAAGACCTTTCATTAGGGTTATTGACTTTATTTTTCTTTGACCTTAGATCGATTAGCTTTTGTAAGTATAATTGTGGATGCATTGGAAGTAAATCGTATTTTGCCCATATTTACATTGTCTTACTTTTGCAACTTCTACAAAAAAGGGAATAAGATCTTCTCGGTGAACTTTAGTTGGACAAAGAAACTAATCGATATGACTAATTCATATTAATGACCATGCAAGTAACAAATATAATTATCGTAGCATGAGTAGCCATCCTATTAGGGTTCATAAAATGAATTAATACACGGAGTTGTATTCTGGTTTTAAAGGGTTAGCGGATATGTAAAGATGGAATTTAAATTACATGCATAGTAAGAAGGATAAATCGAGGTAGTAAGTAGCAAACTAATCCTAACATAGTAGCTAAACATCTCCAACATAGCAAAAGTTGAGTACGAGGGGCGCGCTGCACGACATCCTTAACTCGGGTGTTTTATCATTCTCGTAGCTATGCTCTGCGCTCTCATCTGTGCTACTCCGCATGTGCTGCTGAGGAAAGAAACTTTTTATTTTTTATTTTTCCGAAAGCATGCACCGAGGGGGTCAACCATAGATCCATATTTTAGGAAGGACATTTAAGGAGCAGTGTTAAATCCGACTACTACTAAAGAGGCTGCATTCGACTATTTTATCGCAAGGAAAAGGTACAATAATGTTCCTTATGTCTAAGCAAGGGGTGGAAGGAGATAAGTTGGATAACGATTATCCTCGTAAGCGGATAGAGTTAGTGTTAAATTCCATGATGCTCGACTATATAAAAACCAAAGAGAGGGTATAAATGGGAAAAAACAATGGATAATAATAATAATAATAATATGGAAACAACAATCCATTGCTTTTCCCTTAGTAATGATGTAAGGCAACCCGAAATACCAAGCTTTTCGAAACAGTGCAGCCTTTTTCTATGACTAGAAAGTCGCGACTTTTGATAACCAAAATCACCGCATGCATACCATTAAGATCATTCGTTATCCCATTATGCCATAAGCATGCATCCTTATCAATTCTTTGCATAATACTTTTCTGGGGATGATATCACCCACACCTCATTTCTTCATGCTTACAGTAATGCAACAAAAATAAGAAACAATGTTTACCAACTTTATTTTCTCCAAAAAGGAAAAAATTAGCGTTGTTCCTTTCATGAGATAAGTTGTTGCTTCTTTCATGAGTTACCTATCCAGTGGCGATATGAGATAAAGATGAAAGGATAAAAGCCTAAAGATAGTGTTTATCCCTATATTTTAAACTTAATGCTCTATCGTTGATGAGCGCAAATAATATATGTAAGTGTTATTTATTCGGTCTATGTTGTGTTGCTTGAACAAAAAAAAATTGATATCCATAGACAAAGTCCGTTAGAAATAGAATGTGGAAACTCCACTCTATTCTTGCTATCTCTCCTCGGCTAGCGAGATTCACCATTGAGAGTAGCAATGTTTTTAGTTATTATTGCCGCCACCACCATCGTGCATGTTCCTCAACACCAAAGAGGCCGCTCAAACTTGAAACAACAGGGCATGTGTGGAAGCATGTAGGAATGCAAATTGAAGAACCCAAAATAGGTCCAAAAAATAGAAACAAAGAAGTCATTTGATGCATGTAATGGAGGAGATGCACAAATTGTTTCCTCCCTAAGTTTGCGTTCTCAAGTTTCAAGTATACAGTTATGTTGTCGACCATAGTATAAAAAGAATGAATGACTAACATTTATTAAATTATGTAGCTGTAATTATCATAGAAGGAAAGCATAGGTCTTCAAAGCAATGGAACAATTCTAAGTGGCATCATCATGATGAAATGGACCTTGTGTTCCAACCAACACGATAATAAAAAAAAAAGAAAAAATTAAAATTATTGAACATGGTAAATTAAATTGGTCTTCAAGAATTTAGTTGTTGACGGTCTTTAGTTACAGTGAATTCCAACTATGGTTGACCATTCCAAAACATGACCCGACCATCGGCTACAACATTGTAAGGTTCTCTATCCTGAGGATCAAAGTTGATGCTCTCTGGTCCCAGGACTTCGTTCTAGAACTTGATCTCAGACTTTTGAGGTTTGTTTTTCTCTATATGTGCATCAATGTTGATTGCTTGTGATGACAATATATAGGTTTTCGAGTCAAAGCTTATAACCTCTACACCATCCCATTACCAGCAATTTTTATAATTATATCATTATTTCTGCAAGTACAAAGACGTTTTTTTTAGTCTACTATGATTAAAGCCAAAAGTGAATATATATATATAATATATATATTTATATAATATATATATATATATTATATATATTTATTATATAATATATATAGGTGGGTAATGGAGAAGCTAGGGTAAAGTTTTGGGCGAGCTCACGGTTTTAGAAGTCAAATTTTGTCCATTGAGGACATGGGCCAAGCTATACTATATACTCTCATTTGGACTCTATGCATTACGTGGCACTCTAGTAACACTCTTTACATGAGGAGAATAAAAGGTCTTTGTTGACTACAAGGGAGCCTTGATTTCCTCCACCGTGACCCGACCAATTTTTTCCTATCTCGTTTGCACTAAGGACTTACACAACTACACAATAATTTGTATTATTTCATGCCACTTTCTCCACTGGTGCGAACTAACCTAACCTCAAATTCCTAGAGCAAAAACAATATGTGGGATGAGAACAACTATCAGGATCATCGATGAAGAGGAAGAATAGTCAACCAAGTCTGTAGAATGGAGGAATGGGGCAAAGGATGATGGAGGTTTTGGTTCCTTCATGGGGGGAGTTTAAGATTTCCTTAGCTGTAGTGCTTCTCATCATATTTCTATATGCTCTGTTTCATACACTTTCTTCGGACATCCAGACGAGACTTTCTCCTTTACCCGAAATTCATCCTTCTCACCCGATGTCAACTTTGCTCCTCCACAACAATGAGATGGTTTCAACCAAGGTGGAATGGCGCAACTCATTTGTGTATACGATAAAGCTAGAACTCCTCGCAGCAAAAAAACTAATTGGTGCAAACATAAATGGCACATCAAATCCTTATGTTGTTACCACTTGTGGCTCACAGAAACATTTTAGTTCCATGGTTCTTGGCTCAAGGAATCCAATATGGGGAGAAGAATTTCATTTTTATTTTGAAGAGCTTCCTGTGCAGCTATCAACATGTTGCTCTTGTCCTCATGGTGGAGGAAATCGCAATGGCCCAAGGGATAGAGGTAGCCTGCAGGTGGCGTATCAGATGGAAAAAGTAGCCTACAATGTTTGCTAAGAGGATGGGTTGGTGCAACATCAATGGGATCTAGAGCTGACCTCTCTAAACGTAATTGAAGAGCGAAACAGGACTCTGACAAAATTTGGCATTAAAATTTTGGTGCAAGGCCATTATGTGTTGACTTATGTGTTGACCATGATGTATATTTATTTCTGTTGATATATATAGGTTCAATGAGTTTCATTCTAATTAGCTATGAGAAACATAACGGGTAAAAAAATAAAGGTAATTGAATTAATAATGGGAATCGACTGGGGAAACAGCGGATAAAGCCATTTAAATACCATATATACTAACATATACATTCATATACATTATACATATATAATATACATATACATATACATATACATATACATATACATTTATATATATATATTATATATATAATATACATATATATTATATATATATACATACATTAATATATGTAAACATATATTTATACATATATATATACATATATATACATATATTTTACATACATATATACATCATACATAATTATATATATATTATATTAATATATATATATATATATATATATATTATATATATATATATATATATATATATATATTATATATATATATTAAATGTGATTGTAAGGATTCCTGTGAATAATAATAATTAGGACTACATGCAAGTGCATTGGATTGCAAAATTTGATCTTATTAAAGTCACCTGGAATATTCTTGTGGAAAATTAAAGTCGGAAATGAAATAAATTATTCTAAGAGGTGGATAGAATGGATGAAGTTAATTATATAGTCATCATGTTATCACAACTATAATACAAATAAATGGACAAATCTACAAGTTCTATAAAGGGAATTGACTAAAAAAGAAGAAATGTTAAACCCTAGTAAGGGTTATGCAATGAAAAAAGCTTTCATGAACAATGATAATAATATTAAGAACATGCATCTCCATTGTATCAAATAGTAGAGTTAGTGGTATGTGACATAGTAGGTAACTATTATTGCTCGGGGCATATAGCTATCCCACTCATTAGAGCTATCTCACTCATGATAGCATCAACATGGACAATGATGTATATGAAGAAATAATTATATTTTGAATATATATGGATGGATGAGACCTATTTTTTGCAACTTGGCCATTACTATGTTTAGTATGGAACATAGTATGCTTCTAACTTGGCCATTATAATGATTTTCGTAAATAAGCAAAGCCAATTCTAGTTTACCTTCATAGGATGATTTTTCATGTAAATCTCCAAATTAGTCATATTTGAGCATGTGGATTATAGTTTCAGAAGTAAAGGTAAAATACATATATGCATGATAGCAACTAGAGGAAAACTTGGGCGAAATTGGTATTATGAATAATGAAGAGAAACTAGAATTTTTTTGCTTAAAACCTCTAACACAAACCGTAACATGTACCGGTTGAAGAACTGTGTGGAAAACTATATTAGGTAAGAGATTTAAATTAGGATTGGTAAATAAAAACAGATCTCACCTAATACATGAAAGGAGGATTAGATAATGGAGGAAGTCCATGGTCGTATCTGGATTTAATTATTGTATATATACATACCTATTCCTTATCATGGATAGTTTTACATGTTGTTACCATTAATTAGTCATTAAGATAAACATGTTGAAGAGAAACATGCTTACTATCCATGCATATTAATGAGTTATATGAATTTACCATGCAATCACATGTGTGTGGAGTATTATAGACTTGTAAGAATAATGTATTTATCAAATGGTTAATGGTGGGATGTTCTTGATGTTATGCATCCATATATCAAACGTCTTGAGCCTAAATCAAGCCATATATGCATATGTTGTTATGTGCCAATAATAAATAGGTAAAGTATGCATGACTATGTTAAAATTCAGGTTGGACTATAAAAACAACTTATAAATGGTATAATTGCTATAAAATTAAAGGATGGTGAGAGCATGTTATAGTATAAAGACTATATAACTGTACAAATTGAGGTAAAATTAATCCTTTGATTAATGCATGTGATTACAATGTGACTCGTTCTTCGGTTGGAAGAAAGTATGGTTAAAGGGGAAATTTAATTAACACCAATCTCCAAGACATATACATCTTTTGAGGATATGAATAATAGAACCTATAAGCATCCTTGAGTGCAAACCATAGTAATTGGTGAGGTAGCACAAATGGTATGGACCCCTGGGTCAATTAAAAGATATTTAAAAATCTATTTAAATAGATTGATATCATAATTTTTACCAAGAAATTTTGAGAGGATCTCTTATGAGATTGCATTGATAAGGTGTCTGGACAACATAAGGAAATGTTGCGTGATTCAAACAAGAATTCATAAATAGATAACTCAACTTTGGTAAAGGGTGATTTAATGTTAAGAATAAGCTAACATGTGAATACCCTGAGATCATAAACACTTACAACTACAAGGAGTGTAGGATTGTAAGTAGTAAAAACCTTCATGTATAACTACACAGAATTATGCATGGTCAACAGGTTGTTGAAGAATAAATAGGGCAACAATAAAACATACGAGGTGAATTAATTATCTCATAAATTTAAACTTTAACAATAATGAGTTAATAATCCGCTTGAGAACATTAAGCAAAAGGTATGATTAAGAGGAAAATATGCATGAATCTAATAATATGGGATTGATATTGTAAACACGTGACATCTGGAATTTATGTATACATGACATCAAAACTTTCTTAATTACATAGATGAACCATGAAAAATGAATGTTGGTATGATACTAACATGGTGGAAAAATATGTGGAAAAAGTTTATGTCATACAAGTGATACCATAAGGATAGTATTATAGGTTGTACCACAACTGAACTATGTACAGTAGTACATATGGGACCATATAACTACATATGCTACAAGTTTGAAAAATGAAATGTGCATTGGTGTGTATAACATACCTTGTGTGTAGGTATGTAGTAGTCATCAGATGGGTGTCTGGCCAAGTAAACAAACCTGGAGGCTACCCAGAATAAGCAAATTAAGTTTGGTAAAGTATGGTTAATTGCAGTTTTATTACCATGAATATATGTATACGAATATATATTCTGATTTGAAATAATCTATTATGACCTTGCAGGCATATTAATGTGGAAAATATGCTAATTGATGTATCGTATGTAGAGAGACTACAAGAAACAGGTGTTCGACAAGAACACAAAGGCTTGAAAGAATGCAAGTGCATTCTATAGATAAAATAAATGATAATCAATCGATGATTTAATACTATTAAGTAACAACTTATGATATTTATCATAGTTAAACTTTGCATCAATAAATTCTCATAATGGTCTGAAAAAAATGTGTGACAGGTAGAAATGGAAGGAGAGATGTAGGGAGCACTCCTTGTGACTAATGTACATCAGAGAAAAAAATTGCATTAGACGGTAGAGCCATGAGAGCTGTGGATTCAGAAACCAACTACCTGTGAATGAGAACATGATGCAGTGATACACCGAGGACGGTTTAGAATTTAAGGGGGGGAGTATGCAACACCCCTCCCTTGTGTACTACATTATTGTTAACCTAAACTAAGTTAAATCTAGGTGTGATATCATCCCTTGTGTGTTAAATGTTGTAAACCTAAGCCGAGGAAAGCTAGGTTTAAACTATTCAAAACCTAAGATGAGGAAAGCTAGGTGATATGTAATATGAAAAGAAAATGTATTTTTAAATAAATAAATAAAATAAATCACTTGGAGGGTGGAGTACCAAGAGAGAGGAGATTCTTTCCAAATCCTATGAGGAACGGGATAGAGATAAATCTTTCATGATAAAGCTTCTAGATGTGATTCTAGATAAGCTTGAATGGATTGGATATCCATTGAATGGATGGGAGATAAAGATCCATCGGACATAAAAGCTTTGTGGGAGATAAAGGAAAGCTTTTATGTGGAAAAGCATCTTGGGAGATAAAGACAAGCTTTTCCATATAAGACTTAGGCAAATGGAAAGATCCATAAAGCGGGATGCTGCTAATGGTAACTAAATCATGAAAGAGGGTATTAAATACCTAGTGCATAGATAAATTGAGGACAAATGATCTTGGCAAGATTTTTAGCTCGGGGGGAATCAGAGGTGATTCATGGTTGGGTGGTGGTGCTCCTCCCTCAAAGTGAGGTTTTAGTTGGTGTCAGATGAGTCGAATGATTAGTATGATAATTCTTACTCTCTCTCTTGTTTAATTGCATATGATTATGTAAAAAGTTTCTTAAGTTTCTTCGCTATGGGAATGTTGCATGAATTACTTATGCTTATAGATTTAATGGTATTTTCCTCTATTCTGATGAGATTCATTAGCAGGATGTGAGTTTTATTTTAATCTTTACTTAATATGAATTTAAATCATTAGCTAAGATGTTGATGGTTGATTTCTTATCTCTTATAGTTGGAATGGGTAAATAATTCAGCTAAAGAGTTTAAAAGTTGTGTCATATAATAATGTTGGTTATTCCCTGCATGAGTTATATCAATAATCTTCTTCATAAGCATCTTAGATGTAATAAACCCAAAGCAATATTGTATGCTATCACTTTGGTACTAGTTGGGGAACCATCTAGATATTCTCGCATGTGCATGATAGACAAAACAGAAGTATCTTTACATGCCCATGTTAGTAGAAGTAGATATAAAAAAAAGTTTCTTTCATTCTTGCATGAAGACATTAAAGATATTGTAATGATTACATGTCAGGAGAGTATGTGATTTCACACCCAGGGTATATGACTCGACCTTGATCTTTCATTGTAGTTATGATTGTTGGTTCACTAAATTCGTGGCAGTTGTGAACTCTCAACTGTAACTAAGACAAAATTTGAAAATTATGTGGTCTAAAGGATGTTTTTCCTAGGTAGGCTAAGGAGCTTCATTAAAAAAGGTTTGTCTTGTGTATATGAGTTGTTATAACCATGTAAACATTTGTCTCACCCATACACAAAGTCTTAAACACTGTCGCACAAGTGTCGTAATAGTCATCCCAAAGTCTATCTTAAGTGTCGCACTTATCGTATCTTGTCATCATGTGGTCACATGGAGGGAAATTCTTTGTTCATATGCTCAAATGTTCTATGTTGTCATGTCATCAAAGTATGCTAAGTGTGTGATCACAGTCAAGGTTCATCATAGTTCATCACCCATCCCACACATAGCCATTTTCGGAAAACTTTCTTGACCAAGCAACTTATCTTCACAAGGCCCCAATTGAACTGCTCACTGTGTAGTCTCAGCCCTCTCAGCTGTGACCTTGTTGCTTGATACTACCCAATTTACAATCCATGTATCCCAGGGTTGTTGCACTACACAATTCTTGTTCCTGATTCCCAACCTTGACCCCCATAATTGTGCAGTTATGTCCTCCAATCAAGCTTGAACTGCACACTTCACATATTCAAGCCCCAAGCTCATACCTTAAGTTATTTAATTGCATAATGTAAAAAATATCATCCTCCCTTAACACCTAAAACTATGAAATTAGCTCTCATAGTGTCCATTCCCTCAACCTAACCCCCACTGGCTCTATAATATGTGCAGTCTTGTCCTTTAAGCCTCCCTGAGTTGCGCACTGCATAGTATCAAAGCTCAAGATTTTCCCCTAGCTACTGAAACTACACAATGCATAGTCACTGTGCCCCTCTTCCCAGCCTGTCACTTGTTCCAAGCTCAATTGGTGGATTAGAATGCATCATCTAAGACTAGGGGGGATTTCGGATTGATGTCATCTCGTCATGAGTGAATTGTAGGAAAAGACACTATCAGGTCATGGCAAGATGATGGAGAAGGAGAAGAAGGAGGTAAGCATGCTTAAAGACTCTCTTGTAGGTGAACTCATAAGTTTATCAATTAAGAGAAAGAAAAGGCACACAAGTTTGTGACCACCATCAAAGACTAAAGATCATTGAAGATTCTACATCACCAAGCCATGTGGAGATGAAGAGAAAGAATCTTCAAGAAGACATCTAACACTTAGCAACAACAGTGACTTGACATTGCCACATCATCAAGCATTCCATGTCAGTAGTTTCATGTCATGTCATGAGTGGTCATATGCCACATCACTATTGTGGATCATGTATATTGTATTCAAAATGTATTGTAAAGTGGAAGTCCAAAGGACACACATGAAATGGAAAGAGTCATGTAAGTTGAAAAGTCATAGGAAGTCAAAAAGTCATGAGGGTAGTCAAAGAGTCACCCTTGGTTATATATATTACCTCATTGTCTAAGCAAAGGACTTTTCACCTTGGCCCCTCCCGCAACGCATTATAGATATCAACTAGGTATTTGAGGAGCAAGGAGTGGCTCCAACGCTCCACTATTGGGGCTAGTGATGTACATTGTAAACATGTGTCTTGGAATGTTTACTTAATAACATAAGCCTTCAAAGCCAACACGTTTTTCATGCATGGACTATGAATTTTTGTAAGATTATTTTGCAGATGTTTGTATTTCATGAGTGCTTTCACATGTGCTAAGATAGTTGTACTATTTCAGTTATTTTAGTGCTTATATTATTGAGAATGTTTTGTAATGGTTGTTATTGTTGTCCCATCCTTGTGGACTATTCTGCGGTATATTAGATATATCTTTCTTTGTTTATTGGTTGTAATGACCATCGCATCTGTTGTGGACTATTTCGTTGTATATTAGATGGACCCTTCTAGTTCATATGTGTCTCTTCCTGGGTGGTAATATTACCTCTTACTTAAAGGCTCACTTTTCTCCCCTCTCCGCAATAGAAGAGCCTCAACACAGTTGCAACTAAACGCTCACCAGACACACTCCCTTGCTTTTCGAAGACACCATTTCACCCCTCTCTCTTGCTGATAGCTAGAGCCAAGGAAAATATTTAAGAATTTGGAAACCAATCTTTTATAACTTAAGGGACTCCTACACCAAATGGTTTGAGGTCTAAGTGGGACTTCACATTGAGGAGATCCCCTGAATGTCGGTGGGTCTAGTTTCATCAACATAGACTTCACCTTTTATCCCTTGAGTCCATCCTCCCATCATAAGTGGATCTCAAGCTCATTATGATAAATCCTAAAATACCATCCCTAACATCAGGGTTGGATTTTGGAGACTGATTATGCCCTCATGCTAGTTCTTTGAACCTAAAGGAGTCATCATCTTCATTCATTAGGGTGACATTGAGGTGCTTTGTGATAAGGAAGGACAAGTCAACTTGGGGAGATCTCTACAAGATCAACTATTATTCTTGGTTGTAAACTCTCTCCTATTTCAATTAATACAAAGAATATCTTATTTTCCTATATGTGTTGTGTCACATTTACATTAATTTATTTCAATGCCTTTCTGATTTATTGAATAGAGTAATTGAATTATTCTACATATATGTTGTGGATCCTTGGCTTGTTTTACTTGCATGTGTAGGTTCTAATTACAATAATTGAAGCCATCAGTGGAGCTTACAAGCAAGGGGGAATGTAAAGCTTGCGATAGATTCCAAGTAGGTTTTTTTTCCCATTCTTCAATTTCTCTAAGGAAAACTCTATATTCTTTGTCTTTTGTTGTTTAGACTAGTCCACTAGGTTTAGGGAAATTACTTTTGTCCACAATCATAAATTTCACATAACAATGAAGATGGGATGTTGACTCCCTCTTAAAAGTGAAAATGTCAGTCCCTTTGGTATTATGCCTGCTATCATCTCCAAGCTCTATGTGTAATTGTAGGTCCTTATCCTTTAAGTTGTTAAAGAACTCCTTATTTCCTATCACATGAAATGAAGCACCATAGTCTAATAACCATACACTACATTATGTATTACTTGCCTTGCAAGCAATGAGGGTGAAATCCAACTTGAATTGTGACGTGGGAGCATCTCCTGTTGCTCTTGCTAATATCTTCTTACTGGATTTCTTGTGTGGACGTTTGGTTGCACAGTGTCCATAATCATGACAATGAAATCATTTAATTTTACTCAAGTCTTTCTTCTTGCCATGGTTTTGGCTAGATTATGCCTTGCCTTGGGCATTCTTTTCCTTTTCTCACTAAAGAAAAGTTTACTTCCTCATCAATTTTGGATGTGACATCATCTCTAGTGTTTCCTCTAATATCCTCTTGCACCAAGTGAGACCAAAGTATCTCCCAATCTGGGAGCTTGTCTCTTGCATTAACTGAATCCCAATAATTGTTCCAAGACTTTGGAAGACTAAGGAGTGCTAAGCTCACAAGTTCAGATGGCGACGTAGCCTCTATAACTCCTCCAAGTTCATCTCTCACTTGAGTGAATCTGGATAGGTATTGAACAATAGTTTCATTTTTATTCATTCGAATGTTCTTGAACTTATCTTTCAATTCCATTTTCCTAGCATCAATACTATTTTCGAATAGCTCTATGAGAGTTTTCCACATTGCATAAGTAGTCTCATTTACATGAAAATTTGAAACCACATGGTCTTTGACTCCCTCTAGGATAATCATCCTCGATTTAGCTGTGTCTTTCTTCCATTGAGCCAGTTGTTGTGCATTTGATGCTGTTGGTTTTGGAATATTTGTTTGCGGGTACTCTAAAAATACATTGTCATCCAACACAACTTCCATTCTATCTTTCCAAGCATAGAAATTTGAGGTTCCCTCCAATGCATACTCAAGCCTCAATCCATTGAAAGACATTGTTCCTACACTTAAGAAACACCTGCATCACAAATTTTTCTATTCAAAATTTCTTTGAGAGATGATCAGGAACAGGGTTTGTAAGTAGTTCAATAGATCTGATACCATGTAAAATTAACTTGAAATTTGTAGTTTCTGATGAAATAAAACTGAAATCAATAGACACAAATTTCTTCTACTCAATCTATGGTAGGGAAAACATACAATAGAAACACATGCAACCATTCAATCACAATGAACACAATTTTTACTAGGTAACCCAACTGGGAAAAACCCTTCCTCTATTTGTATTATATCATATGAGAACAATGATCAATTACAATGACTACTTCAATGCTTGAAGCTCAATATGTACTGCAATCAGATCTCCTCCTAAGTCTATTCTAGCCAATACTTAGCCGAAATAGGCCTCCTGCTTCCTCCTATTTCCTTGCGTAATTCTCGCTCCTAAATAATAGAGAAACTCCTATTTCCTTACACAATTCTTGAGGAAAATAGCTCACTTTCTACATGAAAAAATTGGACACTCATTAGTATACAATAATGATTACAATTATGCCTTTTTCCTCCACTTCACTAGGCAATTAGAATTGCATGCATGATTAGGGATATTTTTAGTAAATTGACTAGTTAATTTAGAGTTAGTTGAGTTTGCCTCTGTTACAGCTACTCAACGGAACTCATATTGACTCTATTCTAAACTAGAGCTCAAATAACTGAATTTCACTAAAGACAACACCTCTGGATAGCTAGATCTTAGCAACCAACTTGCACACAACTATACTTCTAGTCCACAAACTCGAATTGATTGATTTAACTAAGTGATTTGGCTATGTCACTCCTACTAACTGCCTAACAACGGATCCTGCTGAAGTGGAAATTTAAATTTCTTCATTTGACTAAGGCACAAGTCAAATGAAGCCTATTCTTGCGACAATTTAACACTTTTCAACTCAAAATTAAATAATAAAAGTCACGTGCAATAAAACTAAAGATTGTGGGGTTATATTGATTGGCTATCTACCTAGTGATAACCAATTCCAACTATGTCCTTGATAGTTAGAAGTTAAGTTCCATCGGACAACCCTTAACATATTCTCAAGAATACTAACAACAAATTAATTCCTTTTTCATTTAATTCTTTTTTATAATATTTACATCAACCAATATTTTTCTGTACATTAAATTTTCAACTTAAAATTAACTAATAAAATTCACGAGTAATAAAACTAAAAATTGTGGTGTTTTATTGATTGGTTCTCTGTGTGGTTATAAAATAAACTAAATTTGAACTTTATAATACTAAAAAATTACAAGTTTGATCTCTCCACTTGAAACAAACAATCGATGATAAAGTTTCCAAAGGAAGTTTTGGATTCCTCCATGTTAAATTTGGACTACTTCCTTATATGTCTATATACAAGACTAAACCAAACTCTAGGCTGGTAACAATCTCCTTGATGTTGTTTCATATTTGGAGAGAGCAAGCAAATCTCCTCTCCTTTGATTCAGGGATATTCCCTTGATCAAACCAGAAGCCTCTCCCCACTTTCCATGCTAACCATCTTCCCACTACCTAGAATGCATTCCATGATAAAAAAGAAAAAAATTAATACTTATTTTTCATCATTATGTCCTAAAGTACTTGATCAAACAATGTCCTATGCAAAATTTTTATGGCCAAGGCATTTGCAAAAATAAATATATCATTCATTTTATTGTTTTTTTTTTACAGGCATAAAAAAATCCATCAAACATGGTTGTTGATAAATGGACATTATGCATTGAAGTTTCTTGTTATCCCAATCTAGGATATAAATTTTCTTCATTTATCTTTATATATCACTTGCTCCCAAATAATTTGAATAATTTTACTATATTGGTTTACCTTTTCATAATTCATGAAGTGTCTTGTTGTTGTTCACTCTAATATGTGCTCTGTTCAAAATGTTGACGGATGTGTTGGTTGTTTCTCTCCAAAAGGTGTTTGGTAGTTTGGCTTCATTCAAAATTGTTCTAGCTATTTCCTACATAGTTTTTTCTTCCTTTCTACAACACCAGTTTGCTATGGATTCCTTGCTACGTAAAAGTGTCTCTTGATTCCATGATTTTAACAAATTTCATTAGAGGTAAACTCACGTCCTTTGCATGATCTTAAGCACTTTCTTCTTAATTCAGTGTTATTTTCAACTAGAGCTTTGAGAGCTTTGAACTTCTCAAATGCTTTATATTTTTATTTAATTAATGCAACCCATGTCATTCTTGGGAAATCATAAATAAGAAGCATACAATAACTCTCACCTTTCAAAGTTTGTGTTCTTGTTGGCCCAAATTTTTTTATATCTATAAGTTCCAGTGGCTTTAATATTGAATTATCCTTTTTTAAGCTAACTCTTATCTACTTCCCATGTTGACATGGCTTGCAAATAACATCTATAGGTTTTGATATCTTTTGAATATTTCTTACTAGTGTTTTGCTGAGTTTTACTAGATTTTCAAAGCTTATATGACCAATCCATATACACCCTTTTTCTCCTTTAAGTTTTTCAAGGATATATACATTACTTGAGATTCTATTTAAGATTGCCATTAATATTCCTAAATCTAGTTTCCTTATATCACATCCTTTAGAATGAAATGTGAGGACATATCCTTAATTGCACATTTGACTAAGACCTAGAATATTATGTTTTAAACCTTTAACATACAAGACATTTTGTGTTTTAGTCTTTCCATTATCAAGACTAACCATGCCTTTTCCAATTATCCTTGCAAATCCATTATTCCCAAATGTAACGTTGCCTCCTTTTTCTTCCTTTAGAGTGAGAAATTTGTTCTAACCCCCTTTCATATTTTTTGAACATACACTATCAATGTGCCATTGGATATTTTTTTTTGTTTTGAGAATATAGTGCAAGTCCATATTCTTCCTTCTCCTCTTTATCTTGCTTCCTTTTCCATATCATTGAGCATTCTTCTCTATTTATGGAAAGAGCATCTTCTTCCTTGCTCTGTTTAGGAAACTTTGTTGTGTTGCTTCTACAGTCACATGATTTGCGCCCATAGTTATTGCACTTATAACATTCAATATGATCAAGTAAAGTATCAAATGGATTGTATTTTCTATCAAAATACTCATGAAAATTTCTAGCTTTGTTGCTCACATAACCATTCTTCGAGGCCTTATAAGGCCCTCTATTTTCATCTCTCACATAGTCACATCTTACATATGCTCTACAATTTATTGTTTTATCACCAAAATTATTGTAGGAAAAACTAGCCAAGGAAGAGATTTTGGTACCAAGTTATGAAAGGCCTTCTTGGTGGAAAAGCTCTTTTGAACTCATTTTCATTATTTTTGTGAGAAAATTCATAATTCTATTGGTCCTCATTTACTTCCCTAGTGTTTCTTCATTGTTGATGGATTTTTTTTATAAGATTAGCATAGATTTTAGTATTTTCTTCATTTTCCTTTTAGGATGATTTTTTTTTTGCATCTCCCTTAGAGGTTTATGATTTTCATTGTATCCAAAACTTGTCTGGATGAAAGGTGACCTTTGGAAACTCAAAATATCATCTAATATTTTAGTACTTTTTTGAAACTTTAAGCTTTTATTTAATTGGACATATGCTTTCTCTATTTCATTTTTCAAGGAAATGACTTCTACTTCTACTTCTAGCTTCTCCATTTTTTTTCCCCTTTCAACTAGTTTCTGACCACCTTTTTTATTATCATTTTTAATCATTCTAATAGTCGCTTCAAGATATTAACTATCATTTTATGAAGATCATGATCCTTCTTTTCATATTTCTACAATAACTCTTTCTACTTTTTAATCTTTCCCTTGAATTTATCTATTAAAAATAAATAAAGTATACAACTGAAATAAAATAGAGCACAGAGTTTGCCTCTGTTACAACCTTTAACTTCAATGACATTGTGAAAGGAGAAAGACTGATAGATTCCATTTGATATTATATCCACCATATACGGTTCCTAGAAACAATCTTTGGAACATATTAGAAGAGCTACAGGTTCCTTTTGAGTTGAGAGCTGCCACTATAAGGTTATATGAGAATGTAATTACCAAGTTAAAGAGCAATGAGGGGTGGTCGAAAAATATTAAGTGTAATATCGGAGTTAAACAAGGTTTCCCCCTCTCCCCTACTCTATTTGGAATTTACATCAACAAGCTAGAAAGTTGTTTAGAGGAAGTAGGATGTGCTGGCACAATCTTAGCTAGGATAGTCATCATCCTTCTTCTCTACGCTGACGATATTGTTCTTCTCCCAAGGTGCCCATCTGATCTTGATAAGCAACTTATACTTAAGGATTTCTGCTCTACCATGGGTATGATTGTTAACACTGACAAAACAAAAGTTATGATTATCAAATCCAAGAAGGACACTTACGCTAATATTATGTATGACAATAGTAACTTGGAGGAAGTGTCTTCCTACAAGTACCTGGGAATTGATATTCATCACAAGCTCAACTGGAACTATAGCATTGAGAAAAGGATTAATGGGGGATGGAAAGCTTATTTTGGTCTTGAAAATAATTGTAAAACGACAAACCTCGTAATGTGGGATAGAAATAAGTTCCTCTTTGAAACTTTAGTCACTCCAGTTATCTTATATGGATGTGAGTTTTGGGGTTGTAGCATCTCTAAAGAATCTTGGAGAAAGATCGAGCAAATCCAGAAGCGTTTTATAACCTATAACCTCAAAATTAAAAGCAACACACCCTATCCTATTCTCCTTATGGAAGTGGGTCTTCCCCTATCAAGAGCCTAGCTATGACTAGGCTTCTATTGTACAAGCACAAACTCAATAACATAGGAGACCATAGACTTCCTAAGCTAGCTTTAAATTCCAACCAAAACCACCTAAGGCTCAAACGAGGTTGGTATAAAGACACCAGGGCCTAGTTAAACCATTGGGAGATCGATGAGAATGTTGCATTGCAAAGCATTAATAACATAAAAAATATTGGAAAATTAAGATATTGTAAGGAGGTCATCAACCCCACCCTAAAAGATCAAAAGTATCTGTCTGTTTTAACTAGCTCAAAGAAGAAAATTAATATAGCCAAGATTAGAACGAACTCTCATGAGCTCCATAGTGAAACGAGTTGTTGGTCAGTTCCTAAAACACCATGGATGGAAAGGTTCTTCCATCTCTATGAGAATACGAACATCAAGGATGAAAATCACTTCCTCTTAGAGTGCCCCACGTACAACCACATTAGATCTCAGTTTCAAAATCTTTGTTGCAATACTAACCTTCCTACCCTTTTACGATGTCAAAATTACAGTGAGCTCGGGAGGCTTCTCTCCAAGCTTTTTGAGCATAAGAATAAAATCTTAAATCAAACTAAATAATTCGTTTCTTTAGGTCTGACAGACCAAAGTTTGGTCTCAGTAGACATTAACCACCATCATCATCATCATCAATTGCTACTACTCAAAAGGTGAATAAACACGTCATTGGAACAGCGTGTTATCCTTATTTATTTAATAAAAGGCACAGTTATATTTAAATTCACCCCAATTAAAAAAAAACCTATGCATTTTAATTATAGAAAGAACCCGACCACTATTTGCATACCATGTATTTCACATGCAAGGAGGAGGACTCGATACTAAATAACATTGAGATTGTTCGAAACTCGCCTTGGAAGGAGAATCTGTCCCACTTTAGCTAAATTTTAACTAAAACTTCTCACTTTTCGTCATTATTTAGAATGAATTTTTAGTTTTGTAATTCCCTCGGGTTAAAATTTGAAATTTAGATATAGATTTTATCAAAATTCATGATAATTTTTGTACACATTTTTCTTCCCAATAATGATTACAACAATTCAGTTAAAAATTAAAAAGGATTATTGGAATTATTAAATTTTATATGATTAATATTTTTTTAAGGATAATGAATGATATAATGTATTTAAAAATACAATTTAAATAATAAAAAATTGTAATTTTATTATTAATTATATATCTAAATTTTATTTTAGATAAAATATAATTTTTAAATATAAAAATAATATATATATATTTTTTAATATTAAAATGGTTTATTGAATTAAATTTTGATTATTATTATTTTTAGATTCATATACGCTACTTTAGTTAAGGGAACCCACATGTACACGCAAATGTGTCTAAAGCAACTAGCATATATCCAATAAACTTGTGATTCAGTTAATCCATTAACTGTTGATATTTAATCAGTGCATCAGAACTTCATTAACCATATGAACAGTGAACAGGTGCAATAAAATAGAATAGATCATCACACATAAGAAGCACACATGAACACCATGATGTAAGGTGGAAACCCAATGTGGGTGAAAACCACCTGCTGCAATTCATCTCTATCTTCCTTTAATAAGAAACTTCTTTTCACAATATTTATGTATTGGTGCAGTCTTATACCAATACGCAGGATTCTACCTGCAGAAGGCTACAACCTTCTCTCGTTCTCCAGCTTCTCCTGGAAAGGAGCTACAACCCCCTTAGATCTTGTACTAGCCGATCCATTTACTAGTACATAGGCACCATCCTACTGAAGGCTCCAACCTTCACTCATTTTCTAGCTGCTACTGGATGGGAGCTCCAACCCCCTGGCTCTTGTATTGACCGATATGTTTACTAGTATGTAGGTGTCGGCCTACAAAAGACTACGATATTCTCTCTTCCTCCAGGGACCACGTTTCATAAATTTTCATACTGGATACTCCTGAAGCACAACATCATAATCTAAAGACTACGTTTCATCCAATTTTCATACTGGACCCATCAACAACATTGAAGCACAAAATCAATCACCACTGCAAAACACCCATCAACTACACTTGTATCATCGATCTCTGAATCACCCAATACTGAAACACTGAAACCCTATCAACAACACAGTCACCAGAACATAGAACAAACAACAAAACTCTACAACAATAACCAGATCCAACTGCAACTTCAAAATTTCATACTTCATCCTGTATACACTACTCTACTGAACCCAACCTGCGTGTATATGCACTTTTACCAAAGCGAACACACGTACAAATCTGCAAATTATAACTTATAACTTACAGCTATTCCAAACATCAATTATACCCATAACATAAGATTTACAGAATAAACATGTGTCAATAATTCAGATCTAGTTTATCCATGACCAAACCATATAATGATAAAATAATCCAATCCTTAAGATCCTGACACATCATTCATCATCATCCACATGGGTGCATCCTTGGTTCAGATCAAGCAAAGCATCACAAACCCATAACCAACATACTAGATCTCACACTTCATCAGATATTCATTACTTTCACACTTGCCCTCTTGGCCTAATGATCTTCTCCTTATACAGGTTTAGGCCTCTCTCAATACCATGGTCCAAAACCATGTAGAACCAATACCTTGGACCCAATAACTGGGGTCAACACTTCGGACCAAATACCATGGACCAGTACCAAAATACCATGGACCAAATACCACGGACCAAAACTTAGATTCCCAACATGTATGCGCCTTTGCTTCTGTAAAAGTGCTTGTGTACGCATATGCGACTTGGAATATGGTTCACCCGTCTGTATACACTTCTTTGTCACAACACACCTGCATATACCTCTCTTTGATCATTAATTCTTTGCTCTTGACTTGTTGCACTATGATCTGTCATCTGAGTGAGTTTCCATCAAGGAAAACACTTGTATCATATCTCTGAGTGAGTTGCCATCAAGGACAACACCTGTATCATAATGCCAACACATGGGACATATCCTCTTCCTCTTCTTGTGTCTTGGGACACTGTTCAACAAATAAATATACACCTACAGGAATAGGAACCTTCACCGGTTTACTATCTTGCATATTAAACCTCTACAATATTGTCTCAACATACTTACTCTGGTTTAACCAGAGCTTCCTCTTTGCCCAATCTCTTTTAATTTCCATGCCAGAAAATATAGTTTGTAGCACCAAGATCTTTCATGTCAAATTTGGAGGACAATTGGGTCTTCAAATCCTGGATAATTTCTTTTTCATTTCCAACCAGCAACATATCATCCACATACAAGACCAGATAAATAACACGGTCACCAATTAATTTATAATACACCCAGTGATATGCTTTTCTTTTGGTGAAACCAAGTCCCCGTATAAATGTATCAAATTTATGATACCACATCCTTGGTGATTGTTTTAACCCATACAAAGAATTCTTTAACTTGCATACCAGTATTTTCTTACCCTTCACCGCAAAGCCTTCAGGTTGCTTCATGTAGATTTCCTCTTACAGATCCCCCTGAAGAAATGTTGTCTTCACATCCATCTATTCTACCTCAAGATCAAAAGCAACAACAACAGATAAAAAGTAATCTAATAGAAGTTACCTTGGAAACAGGAGAAAAAATATCACCAAAATCAATTCCCGGCACTTGGGAATAAACTTTTGCTACCAACCGAGCTTTGTATTTCTCCACCTTTCCTTCTTCATTTGTCTTCTCCTTGAACACCCATTTGTTGCGAATGGGTTTCCTTCCAGCTGGCAACTCCACCAGATCCCAAGACTCATTTTTGTGCAAAGATGCCATTTCATCAACCATGGCCTCTTTCCAGAGTTTTACATCCCCTGAATTGGCTGCCTCCTTCACAGTTCTAGGATCATCATCAGTAATAGATAAAGCAAAATTTGAACAGAAAGTATATGGACTATACCTTTCTGGCTACCTTATTTCTCGAACTAATCTTCTCACACCCGGAGTTTGTGGCTCTTCATCTTCTGATTCCTCCTCTGCTATAGAGTCTGATTCTTTCTCCTTTAGCTAAAACTCTATCTTCTCAAGTTCCTTTGGTTGGACTTCATGTTTAATAACATCTTTTACCTCTCTGAACACCACATCTCAGTTGTACACAACCTTCCTTGTTACTGGGTTCCAAAGCTTATAACCATTTAAACCATCCTTATACCCAACAAATATGCACTTTTCATATTTACTATCCAACTTGGTTCATTTCTCCTTTGGAACATGTACATATGCATCACATCCAAATACCCTCAGATGTGAAAGAGATGGTTTCTTACCAGTGCATACCTCTTGTGGAGTCTTATACTCCAACATTGATGAAGGTGATTTTTTGACCAGGTAACATGCTATATCTACCGCCTCTGCCCAGAATTCTTGTCCTAACCTGACACCACTGAGTATGCTTCTTGCCCTTTCCATCAACGTCTCGTTCATTCTTTCTACAACTCCATTTTTCTGAGGTGTATATGGAGTAGTATTCTGCCATGCTATACCACACTTCTTGCAGAATTTTTCAAATTCCTTACTGCAAAACTCTCCACCATTTTCTGTCCTCAGCACCTTTATCTTCTTCTATGTCTGGATTTCCACTAGAGCCCTAAATTCTTTAAACTTGCAAAAGACTTTAGATTTCTTCTTAAGGAAATATATCCATGTATTCCTTGAGATGTCATCTATAAATGATATATAGTATCAAAACTTACCCAATGATGGAACCTTCACAGGTCCAAACACATCACTGTGCACAAGCTCTAATATCTATTTCACCTTATTATCACTGGAGGGGAAACTCACCTAATTCTACCTCCCATATGCACAATTTTTATAGAAATCAAAATCTAGAGAGCTATTACTCATACCTTCTACCATACCTTTACCATGAAGTACTCGAAGGCCCTTCTCTCCAATATGTCCAAGCCTTTGATGCCACAACATGGTCTTCTCTCCAGAGACCACTAGATTTTCTGCTCCACTTTCAGGAACTACAAAACTGTTGCACCCGTCAACAACAGTGCTACTTTGCAGCTTGTACAGAGTTCCACTCCGAACTCCTTGCATCAATGCCAGTGATCCCCAAACCATATTGTAGGTATCCTTCTCAAACACTATTTTTACACATGCATCATCTAGCTTTCTTACAGAAATTGGATTTCTGTCTAATGCAAGAATATGTAGAACACCCAAAAGTGTTCTAACCCTTCCACATTGCAAATTCAATTTACTTTTCCACGACCAATGATTCTAGCCTTCCTATCATCCCCTAAGAAGACATCACCACCATCGTATTTCTCACACTCGCAGAACCACTCTCTATGGGGAGTGAAGTGAAAGGATGCACCTGAGTCAATCAACCATGCCTCATGATCTATATGTGTACTTGAAAAAGCCAAGTACACATCCCCACCTTCATCTGAGGTGGTTTTTGCATCTGCAGAAGGAGCATCATCAGATCCCTTTCCTATCTCAGGAGCTTTATATTTACATTCCCTTTTGTAGTGCCCTTCCTTTCCATATTTCCAGCACACCACCTTTACAGGTTTTCCTGGAGATTTAAATCTCCCTCTAGATTTAGATCTCCCACTCGATGACTTATTTTTGTTTATGTTCTGGGAATATCCTCGTACAAACAAGGCATCACCATTCTGTCTCTCCATATTTTTCCATCTCATTTCCTTCGTCAGCAAGGATGAGACTATCTCATCAAACTGCAAGGTAGTTGCATTGCTACCTATTGCAATAACCAAACTATCCCACAATTCTGGCAAAGAACACAACAAACTGATGCACTTATCTTCATCATAAATTTTAATATCAACAGATGATAACTGACTTACCACAATATTAAATGCAATCATATGCTCTGTCACTGAGTCTCCATCTTTCATCCTCAGGTTATAGAACTTTTTCCATAGGAACAATTTATTCACCAGAGACTTAGATTAGTATAAAGTCCCTAACTTGTCCCACAAAGCCTTCACTGTAGCTTCCCCTGATACATTCAAAAATACTGAATTTGAGACACACAATTGTATTATGCTCTTTTCCTTCCGATCCGACTTCTTCCATTCTTCATCGGACACTCCTGTTGGTTTAGTAACTGGATATACTGTGATAAACTAATCTTTATCCACCAACAGATCCTCCATCTTGAGTTTTCACAACTCAAAACTCTGACCATTAAACTTCTCAATCTCTATCTTTCCACTGCTCGCCATCTTCTTTCACCACCAGAATTGATA
>APFE031552112.1:65323-87612 GCA_000404065.3 Pinus taeda | reverse complement strand
TAATTAATAGTTATTTAATAAAAAAAATAAAAATTAAATTCTATTATATAATATTAATGATGATTAATAGTTATTGGAATCGAGCGAGGATTCTCTTGGGTTGGCAGGAGGACTAAGCGACGAGAGTTTTGAACAGAAGGCAACAAAAGCGAGCTGGTAACTATGGAGGGGCATGGAGGAGGGAGGTCCACTCCCTCCTACAGTAACATGGTTTCAAACAGAAGAAAAGAGACGAGTTTGAACAATTTCCAGAAACCAACGGAGGCAGAGCCAAAGACAACCAGTACTCAAAAGCTGGAAAGCAGCGAATCCCTAGAAAAGGAAGGGACCTACAAGGAGGCTAGGAGGGATGCGAAATCTGGAGACAACAGTAAGAGAATGTAAAATATATTTATGACGGGACCCTACAATCCCAAGTCTAACATCAAACCTCAGGTGGTCTTAAATGATCCTGCACTACAGGTGCACAGAGATCACATGGCAACTTATGTGGTCATATGCAAGTTTATGGGTATATGGCCCACGGAGAAAGCACTGTACACGTGGATAAGAAAAAAATAGAAACTGAAGGGAGAAATAAATCTACATCATGGGTCCAAGGGTTTTGTCACAGTGTTTTTCACTAACCTGGAGGACAAAGACAGAGTTTTTAAAGGAGGACCCTACTTCTATGATGCTGTTGGCCTTTACATGCGACCTTGGATGATGAACTTTGTTTCAGAGTGAGAAATGTTCACACCGGTCCCGGTATCGATTATATTATACTCCTTACCTTTAGATTATTGGCTACCAGAATCCTTAAAAGCTATAGGTAATAAATCATGGCATTTGATAAAGATATTATAGGCGACTCTGCAAGGTAAATATACCTCCTTCGCCCGCATATGTGTAGAAATGGACTTATCGGGAGCACTCCCGGATGAATTCATCCTAGAAGTATATGATGAGGAATGGGTATAGGCAGTCGACTATGAACACATCCCATTCAGATGCCGTAAATGTCATGAACATGGCCACCTGTTCAGAGACTGCCCACTCAACAAAAGGGAGGACAACCTGAAAACCAACATTGGAAAAGACCCTGAAGGTTTCACCAAAGTGGGAGGCAGAGGGAAGGGGGGGGGGGAGTACCAAAAGAAACCTAGCGAGAACAAGCTACCAAGTCATAATAGTTTCGAGATTTTAGAAGAAGAGGGGGGGGAATGGAACAAACAAGGAACCAGAGGACATTCATACAGAGCAAAAAAAAAAGAGGATAGCATGGAAATCATACAGGAATACAATGAACAAAAGGAGGACCCACCAAACACTATGTAACATGGGAAATACCATGAGATGACCCCAAGCGAAGGAGGTATGGAGGACCAAGACCTATAGGAGATTCTCGAGAGGGAGAACCTTGAACTAGAAAAGTTTCTAGAGCAGGGAACCAACAAAGGGATCGACTCTCTGCCGCAAGAGGAGTTTGACAAAGTACAAAAAATATTTCCTCCGCAGGTCTCAAACAAAGGCTGCAGGAGTCAAGGAAGTATGACATCCAGGAGAACATAGGGGTTAAATAAATGGATATTACTTCAGGACACTCCACCAAAAACCCAGGCAAGAAAATAGGAAGAAAGAGACTGAATGAACTTCTATCAGAGTGTGGGAAACTCATGATTAATTCAAGTAAGATGAAATATCTCACCAGTTACTCTTTCACAAACCCATCATTATGAAGCTTACAACCTAGAAAATTAGAGGACTAGGAAGTAAAAGAAAAAAAAAGAAATCTCAGTAATAGAATAAAAGAATAAAACCCAGACATGGTGTTTATATAGGAAACAAAATGCTCAGTAGACAATATCAGAGAAATGCATAGCAAATGGCTTATCAAATATGAGTACCTAGAATTCAAAGCAAATAATATAGTGGGGGGAATTCTTACTCTATGGAATCCTCAGAAATTAGAGATCCTCGATGTTGAGGCATCCAGAAACCACCTTTCAATGGTTATACAACCTTTGAGGGACAGAGATTTTTACATGATCACAAATGTCTATGGTCCTCAACTTCTTGAAGACAAACTCAAGCTCCTCACCTCTCTGGAGGAGCTGAGAGAGACACACCCAATAATCCCCTCGATTCTGGGAATGGATTTTAACATGATCAGATTGCTCACAGAGAAAAAAAGGAGGGACCAGAATGCATGGACGAGACTCAATTTCCTTCCAGAACTTCTTAAACAACATGAGACTAGTGGATATGGACTAAATGGTACCTTCACATGGAATAACAAGAGAGGAGGAACTTCCCAAGTTGCCTCGAAATTAGATAGATTCATAATCTTGGAGGATCTCCTTCTCTTCAGTCATATCATGACAGCTTTTATCCTTCCTTTCGGAGGCTCGGACCACTGGCCCATCCAGTTGGAAGCCTCATTTATTGGCACCCCGAGGAACAGACCTTTCAGGTTCGAAAATGTTTGGCTCACTCACCCTGGCTTCATCACTAATATAGGAAAATAGTGGGTGGAATATATGCCCACCCAAGGCACAAAAGTGCTCCTCCTGCAATAGAGACTCAAACACATCAAGCTAAGGCTCAAAGAATGGAACAAAAATGAGTTTGGCAATATTTTTGAAGCCAAAAGAGAAGTGGAGAAAAAATTACAGGAAACTAATCAAATTCTCATCACAGAAGGCTTCACAGAGGAAAGGAAAAATAAAAGCGGACTCTCCTCAACAAGAATGGGACAATAGATGCATGCAAGCGGAAATCTTCTGGAGACAGAAATCAAGATTACAATGGATTAAAGAAGGGGAGAGAAATACTAGGTTCTTTCACAAGTCCACCATGAAACACAGGGCAAATAATCAGATCACAAAACTCATAGATCCTCAAGGGAAAGAGTTAAATACTCACAAGGAAATGGAATTTTTTCTAGTACAACATTTTCAAAACATAGCAGAGGATACCATTGCAGACAGATCTCAATTCACCAAGAGCTTCACTCAGCATATTCTAGAACTGTAACTAAGGAAGAAAATTATAATCTCAATAGGCCAGTAACGGAAGCAAAGGTCAAGAAGTAATCAAAGAGATGAACAACGGGAAAGCTCCAGGCCTCGATGGTTTCAATGTAGAATTCTTCAAAACATGCTGGGAAACTATCAAACAAGACATTCTTGATGTGGTGGAAGAATCGAGAAAATCAAGAACAGTTCTGAGAGTGCTTAATGAATCCTTCATAGCATTAATACTTAAATAGGAAAAAGCCATGACACCAGACAGATCCAGACCCATAGCTTTATGCAATGTGGTGTACAAAATCATTTCCAAAGTTATTGCTAATAGACTCAAACCAATTCTTCCAACGGTAGTGTCAGAGGAGCAACCTGGATATGTGGAAGGTAGATAAATTCTTAATAATATCATTCAAGCTCACGAAGTGGTTCATTCCCTCAAGACCAATAAGAAAGAAGGTATGATAATACAACTGGACATAGTGAAAGCTTATGATAAGATAAGCTGGTCTTACATTAGGGAAGTTCTTAAAGCTTATGGCTTTGACCACAATTGGATAAAGTGGGCCATGGCCCTAGTTACCAGAGCTAGTTGTTTAATCCTTCTTAATGTCTCTCCATCCATAACCTTTAGGCCATCGAGAGGCCTCAGGCAAGGATATCCTCTCTCCCCATTCCTCTTCATTCTCATGATGGAAGGATTGGGCAGAGCGATCAATTCAGCTAAGGAGGAAGGAAGAATCCAGGGACTCAAACTTATTCAGAATGGGGACACATTGAATCGTCAGCAATTTGTGGATGACACTATGCTGCAGGGCATACCCATAGTCAAGGAAGCCAAAGCTTTCAAAAAAATCCTGCATGATTTCCCTATGGCTACTGGCACCGAGGTAAGCCTCACAAAATCGAAAGTTTTCTTTTTCAATACTAATATTTCTATTCAAAGAAATCTCTCCAGAATTCTCGGCTTTCAAAGATATCATCTTCCCTCCAAATATTTGGGAATGCCTCTCACTGATAAACCTTTGAGTAAGGAAGTTTGGGAGTTAGTTACAAATAAACTAAAGGACAAAGTCAACAACTGGACTAGCAGATCCTTGAATTTAGCAGGAAGGCTAATTCTTACAAAGGCTATACTACAAACCATTCCAATTTTCATGTTTTCAGCCCTTCCTGTCCCAATAGGAGTATTACAGCAAATCAAGAATATCCAAAGAAACTTTCTTTGGGGTAAAGGGGAAGAGAAAAAGAAATGGGCTCTGGTAGTGTGGGATAAGCTCTGCAAACATAAAACCCATGGTGTTTTGGGTCTCCACTACCCGGACACTCTAAGCAAAGTTTTGGGGGAAAAATTTTGGTGGTGATGGCCAAAGGAAATAAGAAACCCTTGGGCTAATCTTTGGAAACAAAAATATGCAATGGACTGGCAGGAAAGGGACGACATTTGAATGATAGGACACATCAATGGTTCCCATATTTGGAACAATGCTTGGGAGAACAGAGCCTTAGTTCAGAAACATAGTTTCTAGGAGATCATAAATGGGAATCTAGCCTAGTTCTGGGAGGACAACTGGCAGCAAGAACAAAACCTCTGTAGAGAATGACTGGACATCATAAAAAATGATACCATTAATAAAGGACTGAAAAGTGTAAGTGACTTTTGGGATTAGTCAAGAGACACAGGTAAATGGAGAATTTGGAAGGTACCAGATTACAGTGAAGAGACCCCTTTGAAGGCCCAAGCTAAAGTTCTTGAAGCGATTATGGAAAAGAGGCAAATTTTGACTTCAACCTCGAATGATCTAATAAGATGGGGGAGAAACAATGAGGGAATCTTCAACCTCAAATAAGCCAAAAGAATAGTCATAGGACTGAACTATCCAAGCCCTGACAAGACTTGGAAAGACCTTTGGAACAACCCACACTGGATGAAGATCAAATTGTTCATGTGGCTGGTATAGCATAAAAAGATTCTGACTTGGGAAAATCTCAGAAAGAGAGGTTTTGCTGGTCCATCAAGATGCTAGTTATGTGGTCTGCATGAGGAAACCTTGGATCATCTTCTCAACCTGCGCTCCTTCACCTCCACCTTATGGAATTGGGTGGCCTCTATCTTCAACCAAACAGTCAGGAATGAAAATGACATTACTGAAACTTTAAATAATTGGAGGAAAGACTTCTCGGATAATGAGACAGTCAATTTAGCCTGGACTCTGATGCTAGGATTTTTGATCTGGGATGTTTGGAAAGAACTCAACAGCAGGATCTTCAAAGCTAAATCTAGTTTAACACAAAGCATCATGGCTTAGACACTAAAATAGCTCAAAGAAACAGTTAATGCCCTTCTGAAGCAACCTCCTGAGAAACCCCCTAGTCAACAGGATGCTCACATTCTTGAACTATTGGGACTCTAGTCACATGTCCTTCAGGGCATATAAAACAAAGAAAGGCACATATTAGAAGGAAAGGTTTTCTGGCAACCCTAGGGATGTTGGTTACAGAGGAGTCATAAGAGATGAAGAGGGAAATATAAAAATCATCTTTCACAGTCATTTGGGTAGGGAAACTAACAATATGGTGGAACTCATGGCCATTGAGCAAGGCTTAGAAATTATGATTGATCAAAATTTACATAACACAATCATAGAGGCAGACTGGGAATTAACAATTAATTTGGTCAAAAGGATAGGCACTGGCATAGCACCAAACAAAGTTTCGAACTACTGGAGACTTTTGCAGGTCTATCACTGAATTCAATCTCACGTAAGAATACTTAGAACTCTTAGCTTTGTTCATGTGCGTAGAGATGCCAATAGAATGGCAGACTGGCTAGCTAATGAAGGGGTGCTTTGTACAAGAGACAACAAGTGCTGCTTGTGGGAGTTGGTTCCTAAAGGACAACTGCGTGAGGATTGCTACACTCTGGCACGCGCAGATAGGGAGCATTATTAAGAGGATGGATGTTTAGGGTTTAACCAACAGGTGACACAAAAATTGGTATATTTGGGTCTCATAGATGGATGGAAGGCAGAGGAGAAAGAGCGTGAAACCAAAAGTTGGCACCAATAGCTTTGCTACAATACAAGGTGGTTTTGCTACAGTTATTGGGCGTTCGCATTACCATAAGTGGTTTTACAGAAAAGCTTCCGATGCCACTAACCATTCAACACGTGGCTCAAGGAGGAGAGAGAATACCGCCTTCATCAGGGGGTATTCCTTGCTCTTCTCTCTAGCTCGATATCCTTCACAGCCGCAAGATCTAGTGGTAGTAGATCTATGGCTGAGGTTTTTTGTGCTTGTTGGTCGGACCGGGATATATTCCTTACACATTCCTGCTCAGGAGTGGGTTAAGGGTTTTCTGGTGGAACAACTGCTCGATGGTTATATACCTTGCGGAACCGAAATATTTTCACCATAGTCTCTATTTCCTCATTGGGTCTGCTTAATGACTTCTTTTCTTCACTTGGTTTGGTTTAAAAGGTTTTTCGGTTTTGTGGGCCCTTAGATAGGTTCTCGAGCAGTTGGCTTAGATCCCAAAGCACAGGGCGCCAGTTGTATTTTATGTAACCAAGTTTTTAGCTTCATATGAATAGAAGGTCTGATTCTTGCTTCAGCAAAAAAGGATGATTAATAGTTATTAATATTAAAATTGATGTATAAAATTATAATAAAAAAGAAAAGAGATTATTGTTTTATTTTATTTTTAAATTAGAAAGTATTAGGAAAAACATTTCAAAATCCTAAAATTTTAATAGCTACATTAGGAAGGTTCATCTCCTCTATATATGTCAATAAATGTGTAACTAATAAATAGTTTATTTTTTAAAGAAACACATAAAGCATATATTATTATTTAGCCATGTGTGATATAAAAAAATATATTAATTTATCATAATTTTTGGTTAATGGTAGGCTGATAATATGGATTTGGGTTATACTTTTTGGCAGGGAGGATGTGTTTAGGTGAAAAAAAAGAGCTTGATCCAGCATTTTAAGTGCGCAATTGAGCCATTTTTAAGCGCTCAATCGAGCTCCTTGAATGCTAAAAAAGTTGCTCGACCAGGCTCTTGTTTTCTATTAATACTCAGGACCATGGTTTGTGTGCGTCATTTGTGCATAGTCTGTGGACAAACAAGAGCTTGACCGACATGTTGGAGCTTGATTGAGTGATTGAAAGATGGAGTAATCCAAACAACCTCGCCAACAACCCTACCAATGTCCCAAAGGCTCAAGCGAAAGTAGGGTTCCTGTCGTTTTTGTCTTTTTTTTCACAAAATTAAACAAATTAATTTGATGAAAAAAACTTACCATACAAAAATCATGAGAACCATAAAAAAACACAAAAAAACCCCTTCAGAACAACAAAAAACAACATAAAAAACCCCAAAAAAGAACCTAGAAAACCACAAAAATCAACTTAGGAAAAAAACAACCTAGAAAATGCTTTGAAACCACCAAAAGAACTATAATTTAGGTTTTATTTTTTTCTTACTTGTAATGATAACATTTTTTGTTTTTCATGCATATTTTCCTGATTTTGAATGGTAAAAACGTTATTTTCTAATTATTTTAGGTTTTAGGTTTTAAGGTTTTTTGTTAGGAGTTTTGTAAAATAATTTTTCAGTTTTTAATTTTTTGTTATTTAAAATGAATTTTAAATTTCTAACAAATTTCACTGAAAATATACCCAAAAAAAACCAAAATATAAAATAACCAAACTATAACCAATAAATAAATAAATTAAACCTGGATGCAGGTGACTATACTGCTCATCAAGGCGATTACATGGTCGGCCGGTGGACAAGAAGGCCATATGGCCGCCAGTGTCATCCCCAATGCCAACCTCAAGCGAATTCACTCCACCTTGCAGAGGACATTAAATGCCTCCAAATGCCAAGCCACCTCCATCATTCTCATATACGTAGCCTCTGAAGAACAATTTGCAATTCCTCCCCTGCTCCATTGCGTCTGTGCACCGCAGGCTGCAGAACCTTGCATCCGCACTGTGACCGGCAGCAGATGCTCGTTGCTTCCTTGCCTTGATCTTGGCAATGGTTTTCATTTCTCTCACTCCAGCCTTTGCATCTCAGACCAAGCCCAGACCTCCCTTGCTCACTCTCTGCATCGAAGCTCAATCAATTCCTTTGCTATCACCCCAACTCTTAATCCTGCTATGGCTCGCATTAGGCATCGCATGCGCAGCAGGTGTGGCGGAACTTGTGGAGGCATCATCCGCACTCCGGCTTCAACTAGCTATGCCACTGTTTCCCCTAACGCCTCCTCTGATATGCTTAATCCTCTCAGCTCTGCCTCTCGCCGCTACCTGAACACCAGAAGCGGAAGGGGTCATGTTGTTCACTTAGCGAATTTCCTCCTTCCACCATCCACTGCTCACCATAGCACTCAGTTCCACTTCCGCAGCTCCTTAAACCAGCCTGTTATCACTGCTACTATGACCTTCTCCTTCTCGGAAGAGACTGAGCCGCAAGCTCCTCCGTCTGGGCACAATGACAAGAAAAGCAGAGCAACTCCAAGCAGTGGTGGGATTAACATTCTTGGCAATAGGCATCCTAGTGAAGGCAAAGTGGCTTTGCATGGCAAAGCTATAGCTGGTATTCCACCAGCTGAGGACAGCAAACATGGTGACACAATGGCATCGGGAAGCAGACAGCCCGACACATCTGAAAGGTAGATAGGCACAGGTGGCGTTAAGGAGGCTCTTCCAGCTCAGGGTAGTGGTATGCCTCCAACTCAGGGTAGTGACGTGCCTCCAGCTCAGGGTAGTAGTGTGCCAGATACAGATGATGATTGGTACCAATTCGAGTGTCGGATCGAAGAGGAACCAACATCGGAATATCTCCAGTCTTAACATGTGGCATCCAATCATGCTTTTTGCCAGGTGGATGTGTTTAAGCTTGAACAGTCTTTTTCAGTTAACTGTTTTTAATTCTAGATGTGCAACCTCTCTCTCTCTATTAGTTTGGATAAACAATGATTACCCATGTATGGGTTCTTTATGGTTTACTGGACTGGTTTCCCCTGTGTTGGGGCAGTTAAAAACAGACAGATTCATTTTTGTGATGATTGATGCTCAGGAATATTGAGGTCAAGCTTTTCTATAACTTTTTTGTATCATATTAATAGAACAATATTACTTAGAAAAAATAAATAAATAAATATAATTAAGAGCTGGAAATTACCACCCGTGTGGATATGGTTGCTCATGGGAATCTTATTTATCAAATAAGATATTTTTAATTTTTTATAATTTTTTTTTATTAAATTTAAAGTAATTTGTATTTTAATATGTTTTTATATTAAATATAGTTGATTATAGTTTAAAAATAATTATTTAAATTAAAATATTAATATTTAAGGGTAAAATATAAAAGAAATTACATTAATTTTTTTAAGTATATATTATATATATGTATATATATATCATTCATCATCATCATCATCATATCATGAAATATTAACTATATAGCAAAACATTATATATTATATCATATATCATAATCATTTAACATATATAATATATACAGAACATCACACATATAACATAAACAATAACCATATATTACTATTAAAAAACAATAACATAACATAACTCTAGCTCTCTCTCTCTTCTCTCTCTCTCTCTCCTCTCTCTCTCTCTCTCTCTATATATATATAATTATATATATATATATATATATGATAACATAATATAGTTTTATAACTATTTAGCCTAACATAACATAGTTATATAGCTATTTAACATGACATAAAGTTATTTAACATAACATTGACAAACATATATATATAGATTAGGTGAAATAACTTAATTGTAATTCATAGTTGTATTGTAGAAATTATGATGTAGATTTGCAATTGCTCATGAAATTTTAAGCTAAATCACAAGACACAAACCTACTCTATTGCTCTGTGGAATTCAATTCACAATTTAGAATATCAATCTCCAACATGTAATGAGAAATAACAAACATGCACATAGTATTTTTCCAGGGGAAAGCAATATGCTAAAAAAACTCCTTATGTCTGTTTGCATTAATATGATGAATATAGATGTATTTCAATTGATAGCTCAATTTGAGCACAACTTGCAAGTGAATAGCCTATCTCTCTGCTCACTGAGAACCTCCAACCCAGACTTAGTCAATTTCTGTAGTTGTTTCAACCCCTATTTCCTTGCGCAAATCTTGAGAAATTAGGCTCCTATTATTTAGCGAATTCTTCAAAATGCTTGAGCAATTTCTAAGGTTGATCATATCACTACATGCAACACTTGTACACTCAATACTAGTTTATAATTGACGTTACACTGCCTTGGAATCTCCACCATAGTTGGGGAACTCAAATTCTTCATATGCACTAGCTATTTTGGGCTGATTTATGAGTTAACTAGATGATCACTGAGTTAGACTAAAGTCCCACTGCACAATTGACCTTCCACTAGTTCCTCTAACCGTTAGAACTAGTTTAACTAAAAACAACTTGAAATAACTGACCTTGATTGCTACAAATTAGCAATCACACATGCTCAGTTGAACTCTAACTCCTCTAACTCAAATTCACTGAGCTAACTGGGTGACAAGATCCATGTAACACAAATTTAATGCATCCAAGTTTTCTTCTGATGTGGAAATTTGAATTTTCTCAATTTGCCCAAGGCAAAGTCAAATTGAGACTTTCTTGTAGCATTTTCAATGCTCCCTCTCAAAAAGAAAGGGATTATCAACCACCCCTATCCTGCACCTGTGGAAATCAAACTTCCCTCTTGACAAAGCCTTTGTCAAAATGTCGATGTCTTATTCCTCCATCGAAATGTATTGTTGCAACATTATCTGCCTTTGCACACAATCCCGTAAATAGTGATATTGGATATCTATATGTTTGGATCGATCATGGAATACAAGATTCTAAGAGAGATTGATGCAACTCTGATTATCACAATATATCACAGTTGGATCCATCATCTGACCAAATAGTGCCACAAGTATCTTTCTCATCCAGATCACCTTACATGATGCTTGAGTTCCAACCATGTATTCTTCTTCTACCGAGCTAAGTGCAACATATATTTCCTTCTTGTTGTACCAGGAAACAACTGTGAACCCAACACTGAAAATTCCACCTGATGTACTCTTTTAGTCTCATGGACTTCTTGCCTAATCTAAATCTGTGAAGCCACACAACTTCACTCCCATTATTTGTTTATACCATAGGGTTTGTGGTTCTTTAGATTGCTGGATATGTATGTCATCAGTGTCAAAGTTTTGGTAAATAGTTCTTGCCACCAGTCCAATCTACATGCACCATGTATAAACTTTGGTCAAGCCATATTAAAATCAAAAAATGTGCCAATACCTCATGTGATATGTATAGTAAAACATATGTGCTATGTATTAATTTGTTATATGGTTATACCTAATGCTCTTGGTGTATGATTTTAAATGCACCATGTAATATTCTAACTTCACCTAAGAAAAACCATATGCCATGTATAGCCCAAGAGGTCCAAGGGTTTGTACCTAGAACCTGCCCGAGGCTTTATAAAAACTGATGCCATTGCACTAGTGTGTTAAGGAGTGGTACAATGGAGTTCATAAACTTGTTTTGTGTATGCCTGAAAATGCTCTTTTGAGCCTCTTTTGAGCATTCCTAATATAACAAATGCCCATTGGAAGTGGACCCGGAGACGTATTCCAGGAGGGACGAACTCCGTCATCAATATTTGTTGTGTTTGCGTCTTTATTTGTTGTTGTTCATTCTATTTTCAGTTCTCAAAGTTTATGTTTAAGGCATATTAGCAGATTAATTTCCCTCATTCATTCACATAAATGCAACCTTATTTAATGTTGCTGAAAATACGCAAATAATTAATCATGTTTTTAGCATTCCTAATGTAACAGAAGCTCATTGGAGGCGGACCCAAAGAAGTAGTCCAAGAGGGACAAACTCGGTCATCAATGTTTGTTATGTTTGCGTCCTTATTTGCTTATAAATGCAACCTTAGTTAATGTTGGTGAAAATGTGCAAATAATCAATCTTGTAGATTTCAGATCACTTACACTACTAAGTCCTTTACTTGTAGCCTTAGATATCTTATTTTGTATTTTTTATGTTTAGAATTTATAGGTTTTAACATGTTTGTGGAAAAGGCTTTTTTATTTGTTTTATAAACCTATAGGTATCCTATAAGCTTTGGAGGGAGCTCCCAACAACTCCCAAAGGTAGGTATCTTATTCCGTTTTAATTTTTGGTTTCATGTACTCATTTTCTTTTGATTATATTAAATATTAATCACCATTCTCCATCTATTGTCTTGATTAGGAAGACATCTACTATATCCCCAAGGAGTATGGAAGAAAGCCACCCAAGAGTCAAGAAACAAAGGTATGCCTTAAACTAAAAAACATTGATTTATTTATAGTAAATGTTTTTTCATTTGAAAATCTATTACTAAAATTGTTGTGTCTAGCTATATTGAATCATTTTTATTCTTGTTCTGGGTGATTCATCAATTGATAAATCTACCCCACTCACATTCTTAATTGATTTTGTAGAACCCTAGATAGGTTCCCTAGAAAATCCTAACCTAAAGGTATGCTGACAATGCGTGAAACCCTAATTTGCTTAGGGTTATTGTGAAATGCTATTTGAAATTATTGTTGATGATTTCATGTCCGGGATTTTGGTATGATCATAAATCTTAACTTGTTAGGGTTGAATGATATTTGTTTGAGATCTCGAACCTTTGAAATTTTGGAATAGTAGGGGTTCCTTTGCTAAGATATGAACCCATAGATATTTAGGGTTTTATTGAGTCTATAAGAAAAACATTTGTTATGTGTTTAAAGTAAGACCCTAGGAATGAAGCCCTAGGTATATATGTGTACATTTGGTCGAAACTAGCTTGGTCTAGTTTAGTATATGTCTAATGTATTAATGTTTTTTGACATATGATATGGTTATGCATGATAACGAATTCCTAGATATCTGTGTTGACCTAATTATTGATGGTCATAAGTCTCAAAGTTTAATATAAGTCCTTGTCTAAGATTCTAGGATGATGATATTTGGAAATCTAGGGTGTACGTGATATAACAATTTGAGATCTATTTATATAATGATTGTTGAGATTGCGAAAATGAACTTCTAGGGTTTTGGAGTTAAACCATAGTTGAAGTAAAAGTATCTAATAACAATTTAAGTTTTGTGTAAGATTGTTGAAATATGAGTTTTAGTTGTGATTGATGGTTGATTGAAAAATCTAGGGTTTGCAACTAACCATAGTGGAATTTGGTCATGTTGATGACTAAGTTGTTGTTAGGCCCCATAATTGTTGTATCTAATGCATCTTTTTTCCATTTGATGCCTCACTTATTCCCTTGTTTTACTAGTTTATGAACCTTTATGTTGCACTTATATATTATTTTGATGCAATAGCAAAGATTTACATTTGGTTTGCATTTTATACCTTGTCTATATGCATTTCTTAGGTTTGATGTTCGTTAATGTTGTTAATTCAGGTCCTGCACTCCATAGAGATCCTGAACCAAAATGGAGGTATATGTAGACTAATTCATATTTAAGGCTTTCCACAAAGGAAAATGCTAGCTGGTAGTATAAATATGCATCTAGAATTATCTTGGATCATTTTTGACAGTCAGAGGTGCACGTATCTTTCATTGACTTGTTCCTGCACTAAGGAGCATCATTATTGCACTAGTGAAGATTTACATTTTGTTTGGATTTTATACCTTATCTATATGCATTTCTTAGGTTTGATGTTCGTTAATGTTTTTAATGCAGGTCCTGCACTCCATAGAGATCCTGCACCAAAATGGAGGTATATGTCGACTACTTCATCATTAATGCTTTCTACAGAGGAAAATGATAGCTGGTAGTATAAACACACGTCTAGAATTATCTTGGATCATTTTTTACAGTCATATGTGCACGTATCTTTCATTGACATGTTCCTGCACTAAGGAGCATCATTCCTGCATTAGAGAGCCACCAATTTAGAGCTTCGACATCTCAACACACTCTTGGGGAAAATCGAGGAAGGTTTTTGTTAACAATGATTTTCTAACACCTTCCCATGAGTCGGATTGCACCCAGGTCACGCGTGTGGGTATCTAGAAGCAAATCAACAAATCTTCTCAAAATCTGCATAATTTCCAAACTACCAAGTTTGACCTCGATTTGCGTGCACCTTGAGGTGAATCTCGCAAAATCTAAGCAAATGATTTTTTTTTTTACGAGTATAACAAATTATCTATAACCAAAAAAATTTCCCAAGTTTTGAAATGGTCTAAAAGTTACATGAGGGTCTTTGAGGCATGTGTATAACAAAAGACTGTTTTTCCAAAATTTTAGGATCTCAGATTTGCAAAAGTATCCAAACAGTCAACTTTGGGCATGATTTATGAGGCAATGGAGTTGAACCAAAAAATTTTAAGCAAGGTTATTGTTGTAAACATAACAAATTAGGTTGCCTCCAAACACACTTTCCCAGATTCGTAATGGTTAAGAAGATACAAAGTGTTCTTTGGAGGCAGTTTGTTAAAAATACCAATTTTTACAGAATTTCAGAATATGCCCAGAAATGGAAAATTCGTATTAGATCTGCATTTTCTCAATGGTACAATGGTTGTACTGGTCTCCTATTGATGGGAAGTAGCTGGGATTCAATCCTTCACCTTGTTTGCAAGGGTTTGGTTTGTTCAAAACCTATCATGTAATTGTAAATTATATAAAAGCCAAACCATGGCTATGTAAGGGAGGAAAAAACTAGTTATTGCACTTACATGATGTTGGATCAAGTTTTGGAGGCTCTTCCCCCTTTCCTCTGATCAGTTTGAGGTTGGATTCAAAGCTTTGATGTATAATTGTAGCAAACATTCAAGCTAACCTAAGGAGCTATGTAGGTTTATCAATTTATGAGTTTAAATATTATGTTAATGAGTTGTTTGTGTATTTGATTTCCTAGATTTCGAAAAGGGAAACGATTTGGTTGGCTAGGGCCCAGTCAACCTAGCTCGTTCTCCCTCTTTCGTAAGGTGTGTTAGATATATTTCCTTATGCAGGTTGGAGCAATAAGTATTTCATATTTTTATGTAGCTAACAGATCTTTGTCTTCTTCATAAACCATTTGGCTCGGATCCGAAGTGTGAAGGCGTTGGTGTGTTCATTTACTGGAAGTTGAATATCATTTCTTTCCTTTGATGAGTAGTTTCCCTTTTGAAAAAATCATGTTTCGGTTTGCTTGGACCAGTGTGTTTTATTTATGTAAGTGAGGGTTACCTCTACTAGTGTGTCTATATTTGCAAGTGGATTTATTTTCCTTATGCAAATGTGTTTCATTCCTTAGTATGCAAATGCATTTTAAGCAAGCATGTTTTCTTTAACTTGGGGTTGATTTATTTGTATTTCTTTAGGCGCTAATGAAATGTTGTCGATATAATGAGGATCTACGATTATGCTTATTTTCTTGTGGGAATAGTTCGATTTAAGACTATAATTTAGTGAAGAAACCTTTCAACTGAAACCTCTATTCTGCAAAAGAGGATATCTCGTTAATATCATGACAGTTATCTAGGAAAGAAGGGATGCTTTGTATTTAGAGTAAATGATCATTTTTACATGAAGAAGCTTTCTATTGTAGCAGAGATTTCCTTTGAATTTTTAAGTACTTTTTACTTTCGAATGAATGATTAGATAAGGAGTTTCTTTTTATTATATGCAATTATTTCTCTACTCTGGTTTGCCTTGCAAGTTAATTTCTAGTTAGGACACTTTAAATTTCATGCAAGTGGTTTGGAAGCTCAATACAGGAGTACTGATTTCTTAGTACAAGAATCTATATTTCGGTCCAGGAATTGATACCCTGGTATAGGAACAGAGTACCCTAGTACAGGAACCAAGAATTTTTGTATGAAATCCAAAACATTCTTTGCAGAAACAAAATACACAATCTGGTGCATGAATATCGTTGCAGTGCAAGAACACTGTTGCGGTGCAAGAACACTGTTGCGGTGCAGGAACGCAAATTCAATCCAGGAAGGAAAATTTGTACTAGAGACAAATGTACCTAAAAGTTTGATTATTTTTCTGTTTCATAAGTACACTAATATTCAGTTACAAAATATTTTCTTTATTTCCTTTATTTATCAGAATTGTTTATGTTGATTCAAGTTCCTTTCATTAAGTTCTAGTGTAGGAACATATTTCATTTTCCAACATTATGTTCAAGTCATGCTTTAATTTTTCTGACGAAGTTTGTGACAAGTATTTTTCTTGAGTGAATCCAATTTCCGGAATGGTGTGGTGTCATTGTATTAACTAGTGTAGGTTGCTAAAGTCCTTCTTTGGCATTTCCACTACTACGCCTCTAAGTTTATTACGCCTAACATTTTGGCGCCGTTTCTGGGGAGGTGCTTAGGGGATTGACCTTGGTGACCTGTTGCAGTTTGGTTTTCTTTTCACCTAGTCTCTTTTGCATGTTTATGTTCTTCGAATGTATTTATTTCCTACATATCTTGGTTATTTGAAGGTTTTTCATTTCTCGGGTGTTGTAAGAATCCCCCTATATATATATATATATATATATATTTATATATATATATATATATACACATTACCATTGTGCTAGCATAATACACTAGTTGGCTTGTTGAGAACATGAAAATGGTATTTTGAGGAATCATTCAATGAGGAAGTTTTGATGGTGCTACAAAGTCATACAAATCATCCAATGAAGAACTAACAAGTGCAGAATTTAATATTTTGCTTGAACATAAAAATAATATTATTAAAACTTTGATTTCAACATTGGATGATTTGCAAGAAGAACAAAAGAAGGGTGAAGAACCACTCTTGATATTTTGTACCAACTGTAGAAAGTGCTATCACTCAGAATTTTCTCTAGAAGTTATTAGAAGAAAGAAAATGACCGAGGTAACCACAAACCAACTTTCAAGCATAGGTTGTTTCCAACCTAAGTCCAGAGAGGGCTCTCTCTATATGACTTAGCTTTGTTTTGCTGGGATATTAGGATAGTTCTTAAGGTTTATGGGGTTTTTGATTTGTATTGAAGATTGGGTGGTGGGGTTCTTTAAAAATATGGATAAGATGATGTTTCTAGTCCATTGGGCTATGGAATCAACAAAAGAGCAGTAGGACTAGATCAACTAACTAAAGGGAATGTTTAAAGGGCAAGATAACAAAGTAGAGTGCAGGTCTTCAGGCCAGAGGGATGTTAAAGTTTTTAACCAGGGTGAGAGAGAAATTAAGAATTCTCAGACCAGGATTGAAACGAGGAACAGAGGGTAATCGGAAACAAAGGGAAATTAAGAATCCTTTGCTCTAGATCACAAAGAAACAACTTAAACTGAGGAGCAATTAAGAATTCCTTAACTTATATTATCAGTAGAAAACATGTATTTGCCTAATTGTTATAATAGAGTGTAATTAAACAAATTCTGATACCATACTCCAATTATAGCATTTATATTTAGATAAACAATATGGAAAAAACTATAAGAGATAACAACAACGTGAGAAAATACTTGTCTACACTTTGCTCTGCACATGAATCCTTTGAATATCTGGTCTTTATTCATCAATCCAGCTTGCTGGCTTAGTCAATGCTCCAATGGCTTTACAGTCTTTCGATCAAGAAGTCTATAGAAATTTCTAAGAATCCACACCTACATACTTCGAATTGTGAAGTATTTATACTAAGGTTTTATTACAAATATCTCAAACTGACTTGAGATTTAATCTAGGAAATACAAATATCTTCTTGCAAGAAGATAGAGGCAGTTAATCAACTACTTTCATGTTGTCCCCTTTATTGTGGTATTACTGGTTGTTTTTGGTTTTTTTTTATCTCTTTATGCTCTTGCTATTTGAATCATTACGTTAAAGGCTTCATTTACTTCTGTCTTTCATCTGATACTCTTTGTTACTGATATGCTTTCACTCTGATGACCTGTCTTTATCCTTCACTGTGTTTTTCCCTTTTACTGTTACAATTTAACTTTTATTTTGTGTTTCAACAGTAAGTTCTTTTTTTTTTATGTGTATCAGCATCAGGAAGTGGATTTTGATCAAGTCTTTGAATGTTTCATCTGTTTGTCTTCTAACTGTGTCTTCAGTCTGGCTCCTCTGTTTTGACTATAAATGTTCTGTATAGTTGTCTTCTTCTCAGCTCTGTGTATGATTGTCTTCATCTTCAATTCCTTTTATATGGTCTTCTTCATTTGAATATCATCTTTTAACATGTTTCTGGTTGAGTCTTGGAGTAAACAGGTTTTGTGACTAGTATTAGAACTGTTTATCCAAACTCTAATCTTCGTCTGATTCCCTATAAAATTCAATAATAATTATGAAAGCTTCGGTATGTATGAAAGGAATTTGATGGTTTCATTTACACGGGGATGTCTGGGGAGGTGATCGTGGCAGTGTTTTGGACGTGAATGGAGGTGGAATTACTTCACAGAGGTTCAAGGTGGTGTGGAAGGGTTTTATGGGTTTACACTATTAAACGAGCGAAAGGTGTGAAAACAAAGTTTTCTGGGTTTAAAGTCTTAACAGGTAAATTTTCAAATATGGTGAAAACTTCATATTTATGAAGGATAGACAATTTATCAAATCGAAGGGGAGGTGGTTTTAAGGGTCGTCACACCGCTTTTGTGGCGTGGGCAGTTTTTAGGAGGGGTCACCCGACGTATGCTAGAGCTTGACACGTAGCCATCGAAGGGTCAGGGAAAACCTCCTTATCAGGAAGGTACAGGTAGGCTATCAGGCTAGATCGATATGGCTGTGGTCCATTAGATTTGGGTGATTGTGATCTGATGGTAGTCGGGTAGAGAACTTGTGTGGAGGAAATGAACGAGAGTCAGGGGGGGCTCAGGGGTTTTAATCATATTGGTTTGGGATTAGTTTAGGGATTAATCCTAGGTTAAGTGATTGGGCGGGGCTTAATCATGGGATTAGTGGAGCAGGGGAGGTTAATGGCGAGATTAACTTAGGTTTACCAGGATTAGGTGAACTAAGTAAGGTTGTATTGGGATATGGGTAATTCATATAGTTTTTATTAAAACTAAGGATTGGGGTACTTACATAGGGTTTTAATTATTATACGGGGAAAAGGGTTATATCGGATTTATATAATAAAGTTAGGAATTAATATGAAAGCAATGGGCAGAAGAGGTTTTCCTAAGTAAAAAGGGTAAAATGTATGTGTTTGCGCATTTATCTTTATACTTAGGATAAAAGGATTTTTGTGGGTTTTTGAGCGGAAAGGGATTTACATGGGGGATTTTCACTTTTCTTAGGTAAATGGAGTTTAACCTTAGGAAAAGGGGTTTTCTTAGGGTGATGAATGGAAATGGTTTGTATGAAGGGGGATCCTAGCACTTGTGTCCATAAGTCATTAAGCCGAGGGTCCGGTCCCACCATAAGTCAAATAAATGCTCTGAGCCTTTTTGACTTGTAGGATTAAAAGTACTTAGAATATACTTGTATATAGGAAATTAGTAAGTAAAGGGGAAAAGTGAATGAGGGGGAGTTAATCATATGAACTTGTAAATCTTTGTCTTTGCTTTAATAGTTGACCATACATGTTGAAAGATGTGTATAAGTATGATGCATGTGCTTTGATCTAATTAACTTTGTAGTTCAACAACCTCTCTTCTACTTACCCATTTCTTACCTCTAACATATTTTCTTCATTTCTTTGGGTGCATTTACGCTAGAAAACCCTTATTCATATATTTTTATTTTGGAAAGTAATCTATCTAATTCTAACCTTATATCATCCAAGGGCTTAGATTAAGCTTATGAAGTCCTTTTATTCTCTATACCTAATTATGATCTGCCAAGATTAAACTCTTTGGTCAGATTTTATTCTCTAATCTATAAACATAAAATTCAAAGCATGGAATAACCAAGATTAAACAGTTTGATTACCATGGATTCTGGCATGAATAACAAGTTGCACACAATCATTATTATGTATAAAAGTAAATAGTAGTGTCATTTAGACTTGCACACTTTAGTGGTCTTTTTGTTTTTGGGGTTCATATATTTTCATTTTTTGACCTTTTCTTATTCTTTTTGTCCTTTGATTTTTCTTTTAGAACATACCCTCTTTACATTTTTTACTTTTTATAATATGGAAAACATTTACAGAAAGCAAAGGCATATACAATATTACAAGGCTTAACCTTAGTCATTTAAAATTATGACTCCTATTGGTATAAGAACCTAACAGTAGCTCCACTTGGGGATGGCATTTCCTTGTGAAACGTCAAGAAATTTAGAGATCAGTAGCCTTTGAATTGTTGTTGGTGTTGCCTTGCAAAGTGTCCTTCTATGAATCTGCATTATTGATACTTATGATAGTGAATCTTTTGAAGCTTAGGGCCTTCTCTTTAGACTGTAACTTCAAAGATCACCATCCAATCCAAACTAGACTTTTGAAAACAGACTATATACAAATGAAATTAGTAATTAGGTTCAAAGTAATGTTTTATCATTCGACCATTCACTGGCCCACCTTTTGCATCTGTACTATCAATTTCTCTCAAGAAGAAAGCATTGCTTCCTATATAAGCATAAATGACATAGGGACGTTTGCATAGGAATTAAATTTCCCATGTTTTCCTTTATCTTTCCTCCTTGAGTCCCACTTGAGCACTTTGTCACCAATGTAGAAATATTCAACCTTGGTTCTCTGATCAAAGATCTTCTTAATCTTTTCTTGCACAACTTGAGACTTGACATAGAACTCTTCTCTTGTTTGTTGTAGGTGAATAATCTGGTTGATTCTTATTTTGATACTATTTGGTTCAACGTATATTTCTTGAAGAAACTTCATTACTGGTACTCCCAAAGAGGATGGAAAGATAGCTTCCATTCCATAGACTAGTTGATAGGGAGAAGTACCAGTTGATTTTTTAGTAGTCAATCTGTCTGCCCATAAGGCATTCACTAGCTTTTTATTCCAAGTTTTCTTATTGTCCTCTTGTAACTTCTTGATGATATTTAATAGTGATGCAGGAGCATCCAGACTTAGCCAGCAATGTGAAAGTTTGTTCACATGTTGTAGCTAAACAAGTTGAATTTCATTGACCTGATTGGTCAAAAGTTAGTTTTACTAAGAGGGTTGGATCTCTCAAGAAATGAGTTGTATTTCATTATTGTAATAGTTAGAAATCGTCTTATTTTAGGTTCAAAGATAAGTTGTTAGCATAGGTGTGTGGTAGAGCTAGGAATTAGAGATTTACTGCTAGATTGAATAAAAAGTAGAGATTGAGTTGTTAAGCACAGTTAAAGTAATCTTCGATTGAACAAAGGAAGAAAAAATGTAATATAGAGAGAGACAGAGGGACTGAGAGAGAGGGAATTGAGTGAGCGAGAGCCAAGAATTAGCATGTGGATTTCCGTTGAAGCAGAGGTCTTTTCATATGTTGTAATCGAGCCAAGGTCGAGACTCTGTAACATTTGTTATTATGAATAAATTGTTGTTGTGCGCGTGATTATTTATCAAGCCTGTGGAAATCCTCATTATGTTTTTTTTTTCTTTATATTCGAGAGAGAAATGATGATTTCTTTGTTTTCACTCTTCACAATAGAAAACACAGACTTAATAGAAAAAACATGAGCTTTTGTATTTTTTTTATAGTGTTGAGCCAGATCATATCTCAGCCGTTGATTCCCGTTTGAACCAACGGAGCGAGCCTTCCTCGACAATTGGATCACCATATATCGCATCGCAAGATTATTTAGGAGAATGGTAGACCTCAAGTCTTCAAGATTTGTGAATTACGATCCCCAAAATATCGCACCGCAATAACAGAGTGGTATATGGTAAGGGCCCCGACATTGAAACATTGCGATGTGCGACCACCGATATATCGCATCACAACATTTGAGTTGGAGTGACAAGGCCTTAAGCCGGGGGAACAACAATTGTCGATATGCAATGTGATCAGTGCAATAAATCGCATCAGAACTTTTAAGGGAAAAGCACTAGATCAGACCCTTGTGACTTGCAATTTAATCTAGATCATTGGCTCATTTAGATCGTGATCTCCAGTGAATTGTGAACCTTTCTATTTATAAAGGGGAAAAGCATTATTTTGGCCTTTTTTCCAAAGGCATTCTGGTAATAAAGAAAAGGAAGAATAGTAAAGAAAGGGTGAACCGCAGGGTGATTGTTGAAATTTCTGAAGCCATTGTTTCCACCTGCGTCATTTGTGGTAT